>PVJS01020041.1:0-33049 GCA_004027185.1 Glis glis | reverse complement strand
TTTTTTTTTTTTTTTAGTCTACATTTTTCTCTGAACTTGAATTGAAATCATCTTTCACCAAACCCAAGGCACCTGTCTGGCAGGATCGTGCTGTTGGACTCAACCACAGAACCTCCCAGTCACCCCAGGCACCTTTTCCCACTGCCCACCGACTCCACAGTGCACCCTGCCCTCATTAGCGTTGACACAGCCCCTTCCTCCCTTTTGTTTGAAGGTATCTTCCTGCCACCCACCTTCTTGGGTGACAGCAGGGATGTCTGTTCAACCTTCCTTCCTCATGGACACTGCTCCCCATAAGTTCTCATGTCACAGGGGCTTATAGGCAAAGGTCTCACACATCTCTTTATCCCCTATGCTTGTCAGCGATCACTTTTATAGTGAGTGGGTATGTAAGGGTGGACGTGGGAATACTCTAGTTCTGGGAACACTTTGAATATTCCTGCATCATGGTAGTTGGCTACATATGAACCAGGGTTTTGGTCAATTCAATTGGATTCAAGATAAACCTAAATGTGTTACATAAACATGCAGACATTTAAACTTTATATATATATTTTAGGTCTCCTGCTTTCTTACTTCAAAACTAAAATTAAGATATATCGCTGACATATTTCAATAAATCCATAAAAGTGCCACCAGGGTCCCAGATATACTACCAGGCTGTACGTCTCTCTCATGGCGCTGATCAAGGTCTTCCTTTTATTTGAATTATTTATACATGAATCTCCTACGTACTGCACTGGGGCCCTGGGGCCTGCGGGGCAACTCATTTCTGGGTCCCCTTTTGTATCTTGAATGCAGTAATATATATGGGTGGCAATCAATAAATGTTTACTGCACAGAAATGAACTTTAGACTCTAGGTAAAACCAACAGGACAAAATGAAATACAGTGTGGAGGTATTTAATCATCATCATTTATAAGGAAATATCTGCCATTTTAAATAGGAGTTATTTAAAACTATTTATTACAACAGAGACAAAATGCATTCTGCTCAGAAATGCCTGGAACAGGCCCTCCAAAGCGATGACCCTGCCCCCTCGAAATATTCCTCTTCAGACAGTTCCCTGCATCACAGAGGCTGCAGTAAGTCAGTTTCCCCTCTGATGGTCTACTATGCTAAAACACGAAGAGCAATGAAACATGCCCATTGTTAGAGTGTATTTGTCCTAGGGAACTTTAAAGTAGTATCTTTTTTTTTTTTGCGGTACCGGGGTTGAACCCAGGGGCATTCTACCTCCGCGCTACACCCCCGGCCCTATTTTTTATACTTTATTTTGAAACCGGGTCTCACGAAGTTGCGAAGGGCCTCACTAAGTAGAGAGAGAGAGAGAGAGAGAGAGAGAGAGAGGCTGGCCGCGAACCCGGATCCTCCGGTCTCCGCCTCCCAAAGTAACTGGGATTACAAGCATGCACCACCACGCCCGGCTAGTAGTATCTTTTACTAAAGATAGTAAATTAATAAATCCAAGAGAGGTACCAATGATACAAGGAGATGTACATCCTCACACGATCCTTTTCTACAGAAGGGTCACGTTGGAATGCCTGGAAAACTGGACCACAGCTCCTGCACCCCCGGAACAGGGCGCCGGTTGGGAGGGATGCTTTAGATACTGAGAATTCTTTCTCCCCACTGGCAAGCAGGCATCTAAGATCTTTCACCAGTGACGGCAGTTTTCCCAGGGCCCCTGTATTTCTGCAGAGACTCAAACGATCCCTGTATATCACTTTGATAAGTTTGTAAAGCACTCTGGCGTCTCTGGGCAGGAAGCTGTTAAAGAAAGATACCTTCGTTACGGTTTACAAAACCATTTCCCAAATGTGCTGCCCGGGCCCTTGGAGTCAAGTTCAAAAATAGAAGCCCGTAAAACTAACCCGGAGAACGTTGTCACCAAAAGACATTCTCCCCGTAATTGGAGGGCATACTTTAGTCTGTTACATCAGGCAACGCTGATATTAAATCTGTATCCTAAGACTATCTTAATTGACCATAAAAAGGACAATTGAAAACACAGGGTTTGATCGCTGCACGTACAACATCGGCTCTATAACCACCGAATTAGATCATTTTGTGGGGAGCATCCAGGCCGGAGTTCTGTTGAAGCTGTCTTGGGGTTATGTTTTATCATCCGATTTCCAAAAAAAGCAACAGGATATTAAGTCGATTAGGATTCAGTGAAAGTTTAGACCGTTGTACATTGTGCAAATTTAACATTTCCTTGTATTCACTGTCCCCATCGAGTGTGGAGGAGGGAAGGAGGGAGAGACATCTTACACAGTTTCTGAGGATTAAAATCAGACTTGCCCAGTGCTCACGGTTAACACCTCTTGGTGTCATTAGATTTAATGATGTTATAAATAATGACTTAAACAAATTTGGAGAGTCTGATTAAGGAACTGCAGGAAGGACTTTATAGGAGAGAACACTGATGTTTCAATGGGGTGTGACTCCCCCCCATCCTATGCTCACTGTGAGCTGTAGATCCTGGGAAATTGGGCTCCATCCCCCACACCAGGAAATAAGACCACTTCCGCCAGTGCCAGGAATGCTCAAGATGCAAGACAGGATGTCAGGCCTTAACCGACCATCACAGCTTTGGTTTCTTCCCTTTGTTATCTTTAGGAAATATTTTCTATGATTAAGAAAATGAGACTTGTTAGCTAGTGGGAGGTGGCTGGGTTCTTTTGGAGAGAACAGTACTGTCAGGATTGATGGTTAAGACACTTATGGGCGGTGGAGTTAAATAAAACAGAAACCTGACCAATCCTGTGATTTATGAGCTGTTCTACAAAAGGCAATTTGCTTAAAATTGTTGACCCTCAGGCTCCGTTACTTCCCCTGTAAAAAGGGAATCATAATAATATCTACCTGAGGTATTTTCCTACAGACTAGCTGGGTTAAGACCGCATACTAGATGCACAATACTCAATGTACCTTAAACATTCTTAGTATTACTAGTAAGTGGGCCTTGTGGGGGCTTCCTGGCATGACATCCTCTGTGCTAGAAAGAAACCTGCTCTAGACTGGAAGCTAGGCTCTGGCAGGCATCTTTCTCAAAGCTGCTTGTCCTCACAAGGCATCCGCCTCTCAACACAGCAGCTCCACCTTGCTCCCCTAACCTCAGCTTTGGCGGAGTTGAACAAGCACTGAATTGAATGGTGTCTGCACACGCCAGCGCTCCCTGGCCTTTGTTGGAATGGTGGAGCATGCCCTTGGCGGTTTCTCAGAGCCTCTTAAGGATCAAGCTCCAGGTGTCCCGGTGGTCACAGACTTACTGACCCCGACCTCACTACCTGGTTTACTTTTGTGTCTTGCCCAGGGCCCACTCCTCAACTGTGTCTCTTCCATCTCTCAAAACAACTGCCATTGAGCCATTGTCTCGGGATCTGCTTAGGGGACCTGAGCTAGGACAGCCCCTCCTCCCCGTGCATGCCCTGCCTCCTCACACCAGCCAGTAGCTTGAGCCTTGGCTTACCTGCTCCCCTGGCCTCTGGTACAGTCACCTTCAGGCCTGTCCCCTCATCTGCCTTGTGTGTGACCCACTGACCCATAATAACACCCTGTCTCTATGCACTTCCTTCTCAGCAGGCTCTAGTGGATGTCCACAGTCTTTCCTCTATTACAGCCCAGGATAGGGCCCAGGGGTTAGGAGGCAGCCCAGAGCTGGGAAAGAGCACGCTTGTAATCCCAGTACTTGGGAGGCTGAGACGGGAGGATCCGAGTTCGTGGTCAGCCTCAGCTACTTAGCGAGGCCCTCTGAGACTTAGTGAGACCCTGTTTCAAAACAAAGAATAAAAAATTAGAGCTGGGGCATAGCTCAGAGGTAGAATGCCCCTGGGTTCAATCCCCAGTACCACAAAAAAAAAAAAAAGATTCTCAGTGCAAACTGTGTGCCTGGAACACAACAGGCCCCGTGTACACATGTGTGTATGTCTGGATTAACCAGTAGCACACAGCTCTCAACTTTGACCTTTTCCCCCTGCTGCAGGTCTACTCTGTTCTTTGGGAAAAAAAAGGTGAAACTGTTATTCCCATTGTATCAGAAAACACTTTTCAGTTATTGAGTCTACTTTAAAGTCTGAATTCCATTTCTACTTACTTTCTATAAAATTTTAACTTTTTTGATTAAGCCAACATTTACTTAGAGAGTCTCATTCATCAGTGCAAATAATGAGATTCCCAACTCCATGCCCAATCTCATGCATTTTGAATTAGGACTAAAGACCGATTTTACAATGTTGGGACAACAAATGTATGGAGAGAGAGACAAGTTTTCAGCACCCTTCCCTTCAAATGCAATAGCAGGAGACACAAATTACAGTTTTCTTCCTCCCAGGGGTCAGCGGAGTAGACCCAACATAGAGTATATTAATCACACTGTTTTATGTACTTCCCATCTTTCATATTAATCACTCATTTACTTAAAGAAATGCTTTGATCTAGAAGAGGATTTCACACTGGATCAGAGGCCCTGGTTATTTGGGAAAATGTCAGCCTATTTGCATTCATTCAGGCATTAATTTAATAATTGAATTCTCCTTGTAAACTTTGGAGACACAGAAACCTTTTAGCATGGAGTAGGATATGATCATTTAGTTGGTTCGAATTTTGTTTCTGCAAAATGTGACAGAGGGTTGCAGGAAGGCTGAATCCCCACCCCAGTGTTTGCTAAATAGGCAAAAAAAATTAGGCAAACCTGGGAAAGTAACATATCTGAGGCAAGAGGCAGTATTGGGGTAAGTCTTGAGGAGGTAAGAGACACAGGTAAGAGACACAGGTAAGAGATACAGGTAAGAGATATAGGTAAGAGACACAGGTAAGGGCAACAGGTAAGAGACAGGTAAGGGCCGCAGGTAAGAGACATAGGTAAGAGATACAGGTAAGAGACATAGGTAAGAGATACAGGTAAGAGGTAAGAGATACAGGTAAGAGACACAGATAAGAGATAGGTAAGAGATATAGATAAGAGACACAGGTAAGAGATACAGGTTAGAGACATAGTAAGAAATACAGGTAAGAGGTAAGAGATACAGGTAAGAGACATAGACAAGAGATAGGTAAGAGATATAGATAAGAGACACAGGTAAGAGACACAGGTAAGAGATACAGGTAAGAGACATAAGTAAGAGATACAGGTAAGAGGTAAGAGATACAGGTAAGAGACACAGGTAAGAGATACAGGTAAGAGACAGGTAAGAGACACAGGTAAGAGACAGGTAAGAGAGAGCAGGAGGGATTGGGTTGGAGATTTGGGGGAGAAGGGAGTGAAGAAAAGCTGTCATCCCTACAGATGTCCAGGGCAAGACAGAACCTCAGGAGGGAGCCCCATCTTCTGGGGAACTAGAGCGATGAGCTTTGGGGGCTCCAGGGCTGCACAATGAGCAGCCAGGTGGAAAAGTGGAATGGTGGATCCTGAGCCCTTGGGGTTCCGGAGCAGAGCCTGAAGTGCAGGGGCTCAGCGAGGGAGGCGTGTCCTGGAGCACTGGCCACCTCTAGAGCTCCAGCACAGGGGATGAGCTGGTGGCGTCAACTCATCATGGGGACCGTGGGGAATTTGGTGGTAAATGTCAGGATTTCAGGCCAGGAGCTGCAGCAGGGGTCTGAGGGAAAACTAGACCAACAGTCAATGCGTGGCCACAGAAAGAGGACCAGGAGAGAGGGGTGGCACCCCCGAATCCCACGTTTACCGGGGACCGTGGTGTCAAGGGCTCTAGGCGATGCTGACGTGAATGTTCAGGATGCGTTTATTATCCATTTGGGTGACAGTTGATCCTGACTGTCATCCTGCTGGGTGGGTACTGGCACTCTCCCCACTTTTCAGATGGAGACAGTTTGAGAGGGCGAAGGGTTTCTCTGGGATGGACAGTGAGCAGGTGGCAACATGGCGATTCAGGCTTCAGCCTCTACATTGGCCCCACCAGACCACCTTGTCCTCAAAGAGGGGAGGACACGGTGCTTTGGGCATGGAGAACCACTGCAGTCTGCGGTAAGGGGGAGGCAGGAGGAAAGGGAAGTAATAAAGTAGTTCCAAGAGGCTGCATGATAACCAACCCTTGATGCTCCTCTGCTTGGCCTTTTTGGACAAAAGTTTCTTTTTCACAGGGACCACATGATGCCTCGTGCCCCGATGAGATGTGTGAATGAAGGAGAGGCGGGAAGGATCCCAGCCCTCCAGGGAAATATGGGATTCAATTACAGAGCCCTTCAAGTCCTGTTGGGTTCTGACCTTGCTATACCTCCCGTCCATGTGCGATCTGCCCACCACACCACGCTGGCAGCTACAACCCTGAAGCAAGGAGGCTGGCTCTCCAGGCTCCATCAACCTCGGCATCTTTACCCTATTTCTAGATTTTGATGGGGGGTATCACCAGCCCCCAAGCACCCCCATCCCACGCGCTCCCTCGCTGCCTGCAGGTCAGAGCTGAGTGATCTCATTAGCTCCAAAGCCCATAGCATCCTTGGCAATCTAGACAGGAATAAAGCCCCTTGCTGTGAGCCGGAGAGAATCAGACTACGGAAACCTCATTCTTAGAAATGCACAGAGAGGTATAACAGTGTCACATGACCACGAATCAGCACTGCTAAACAACAGGGCGGCCTGTTTAGTGTTTTGAGACCTAGGGCCTGGGAGACTCTTTTAGAGGACAGAAGGAATTTTCCAGCAGGGATTAGCCTTGAGATTGGAGTTTAATGAAACAATCGCTAACACTGGAGGCTTGGGCAAAAGATCCGGCTGACTCCAGGGAGTTCCAGGTTTGTCTGGGGAAGATATTTATCTAATAAGCCATGAATAAATTATGGAGAGTCTAAAGTCAAGAGATGCAGAGGAGCTGTGGGACAGAGGTAGGGGCTGCATGGATGAGAAGGCGCTTTAAGAGCAATTGAATGTTGTGACTTGCCAATAGACATTCATTACTGGAGAAAAGCTGTCACAGGCACAGACAGAGCGTGCAGGAGGCTGTGCGTGGCTCTGAGCACCAGCCAGAATGGGCGAGGTTATGGAGTGACAACCCAAACCTGCAGAGCTCTGTGACATCAAGACACAAGGACTGATATCCTGCCTGCGCCACACGCCCCCACAGGTCAGAAGTGGGGTTCTGATGGTCAAAAGCACCCAGGGACACAGATGACTAAGATGTTGCATTGCCGGGAACCGGCTCGGCAGCAGCGCGAACTGAGCAGGGAAGTAAGTGTCGACGGCCCGAACAAGCAGCACCACGAGCCGAGAGACAAGTCAAGCAAGATCTCGTTTATTAGAAAGACAGTCGCACTTTTAAAGAAAAGGCCATAAAGGAAATTCCAGAGCGATAGGGTGGGGCCCAATGGCACAGGACTGTCAGGTCATTACGCCTCCCTGTAACCTATCATAGGCGAAGGCACCTGTTGTCCGTGAGCACGGAAGGAGGTAACTGCCTATCATAGCCCTCCTGAGGTTAGGTGGGGCTAACCGCAGGACCTCCCTCTGAGGGGTCCGCCAGCGCCATCTTTGCCATTGTTATGCTGAGTCACTGCCACGTGGAAGAGGCCCGGTACTCTAGAGCAGGCTTCTGTTAGTCCACCAGGCCCTTTCATGGCACTGGGTGGAGGGCCCAACATTGCATCTTGCATTTTATGGAGGAGGAGAGAGGGTTGGAGAACGGAGCCATGGCAGATCATGTGCGTTGACCTAGAAGTGACCCACACTGCTTACACATACATTTCTAAGGTCATGTCCCACCTCAAGGAAGTAGCGGGTATAGCTCCTTGTGACCAAGGAACAGAAAAGGACCAGACACTTCTGGACATTAATAATATCTACCACATGTGTATACATTCAAAAATTGGAAAGAAATGCCCATCTTCTCATTTATATACCATATGTAAGTAAATCCATACAAAAGATGAGTTAAAGTGACTGAAAGTGCTAAAATACACATTGTAGAAAGATGTATATAGTACAAAGCCTCTTATATTTAACACACCCATATCACAAAATTCCATGCATCAATGTATACATGTATATGTATGTATATATGCATATGAATGAATGTATGTGTGTATGTGCATAGATCTGCATATATATATATACATACACTCATACATGTGTATGTGCAATAGTTTCCCCTTCTCCATGGATAATACCTTCCGGAACCCCCAGTGGATGCCTAAAACAGCACATTACTGAACCCTGCAATTTAATGCCTTCTCCATCTTAATTGAGCATTCACTGCACCCTGGGCACAACTTTTGCAGTTTGGGGTGCAATTGCAGAACTAACATGGATTTCTTTTTCTTTACAATGTCACAGATAGAAGATTTGTTCTTACCAGAGATCTTAGCAACCTCGGCGTATGATTTTTTTTGCTTTGCTTATTAAGTCAAGAACTTATACTTTTTCACTTAAAAGTAGCTATAAAAAAAGATACACGGAGGGAGGAACTTAACTGCACATTGACTCCGAGGTGGCTCGTCCGGTGGGAGCGGTTCTTTCTCTAGTTGCAAACAGAAAACCAACCACGAGGCTGCCAGGCCTTGACCTCGCCACGGGTTTCCTTTTATAGTTGTGCAGAACAGAAGAAGAAAACTTGAAAAGCACGGAGGTGGCTGTTTTTCTCTTTCCAAGGAAAGATACACCACTGGCCCCTGCTGCTGATGGAGAGACGAACGGGCTGACAGCGTGGACACGTGACAGCTGAGGAGGCTCAGATGCAAGTTGTGGTGCGAGTTTGGAGAACTCACTGTCTCGAAACATTGGTTCTTGATCAATACGTTAGAGGGATTGTGATTAAAGAAAGGCTGAGGGAGCCCTCGGGATGCTAGGGAAGGCTTCCGGCAGCCTAGTGAGGAGCAGAGAGGAGGGGTAACAGGGAGCCACTGTGAACCTCCCATCGTCTTTCAAACACATTGCCTGTGAGTTGCTCTGTTTTCTCTTTTGACTTTTAGTGTTGAGATTCAATTTCCACTCAAAGGATTTCGCAGCACTAGGCAATCATCAGACTCCATTACTGTTCCTGAATTCTACGGTCCAAATTAACTTATTGAATAGACCCACTGAAGTAGAGAGCCAGATCTTGGGAGGAAGCCTAGTAGCAGCTCACCTGGGTTGACCAGTATCCTTCCAAAATACAGATCTATCCAGAACCTCAGAACGTGAACTTATTTACAAATAAGGTCTTCAATATGTGATTAAGTTAAAAGAAGGTCATGCTGGATTAGGGTGGGCCCTAACTCCAACCACTGGTGTCCTTATAAGAAGATGAGATGACACACAGCCATGAAGAGATAGGAGAAATCATACAATGGACAAAACAGAAGCTGATATGAGACATTTACCAGCCAAGGACTGTCCAGAGCTGCCAAAGGTGGAGGAAACAAGGAAAGATTCTCCCTGAGATGTTTATGAGAGAGCACAGCCCTGCCGCATCTTGGCTTTGGAGTTCTAGCTGCCAGAATGGGGAGAAAATAGACTTCTGTGATCTTAAGCCATTCGGGTTTGTGCTGGTCTGTTAGCGCAGCTCAAGGAAACAAATACAGAAGACTAATATGTACCAAGCATATTCATTCAAATCCTGGCAATGAGAAGTCAGGCTGTCACATCTCTCTTCCCCCAGCATGGTGGCAAGGAAATATCCTTTTGTGGTTCCCGTTCTTTTTTAGCACATGGTAGATACCAACTCATGCAATACCAACTGGCTCCTCATAGCCCCTAGGGGCTTCCTGTGCACATGGCCAGAGCTCCCATGTAGCAACAAAAACCAACTTGTCTACACTCATCACTCACAGCTGAGGAACGGGGACTAAGGACCCATCAGGTGTTAAGTGGGCACTCATGGCTGCCACCTTGGGGGCTGCTAAACTACAAGCTCAGTGGAAAGATGGTTTATCTACAAACCCACAAATGAAAGGCTTCCAAACATCTGAAAGTCTGACATGGAATAATGGGATGTGCAGAAACTCTCCATCTGGCTTAAGAAAATGCAGCATCAGAGCCGGGCGTGGTGGCGCACGCTTGTAATCCCAGTACTTTGGGAGGCGGAGACCGGAGGATCCGGGTTCGCGGCCAGCCTCAGCTCTCTCTCTCTCTCTCTCTCTCTCTCTCTCTCTCTCTCTCTCTCTCTCTCTCTCTCTCTCTCTCTCTATCTCTCTCTACCTAGTGAGGCCCTCTGCAACTTTGTGAGACCCGGTCTCAAAATAAAGAATAAAAAAATAGGGCCGGGGGTGTAGCACGGAGGTAGAACACCCCTGGGTTCAATCCCCGGTACCGCAAAAAAAAAAAAAAAAAAGAAAATGCAGCGTCAGGGACTCCCTTCCCGAGCTTTTGTGGAGAAGCCATCTCTCTGTAGATGCACAGATGATAGATGCTTCCAGAAGCACAGACACTTACATAAGCACACATGTAAATACAAGTATATTTATTTAAATATTTTTAAATAAATATATTAAAAAATCAGAGTACTCTACCACTAAGCTGCACAGCCAAATGATGGAACCAACCTAGGTGTCCATCAACAGATGAATGGATTACAAAATTATGAGAGATACACACAATGGAATTCTACTCAGCAATAAAGAACAAAATTATGTTATTTGCAGGAATATGGAAGGACCTGGGAAACATTATGTTAAATGAGATTAGCCAGCGACAGAAAGTGAAGGGTCATATGTTTTCTCTCAAATAAGGAAGCTAGGGAGTAATAGGGATACCAGAGGGACTTTAGATAATGGAGGAGAAACCCCAGTGGAGCGATGGAGGGGATCTAGGGGCAGGTGGTCGGTGGGGGGAATTAATGAAGGAAACACTTCCAATGACATTACGTATATATGTGAAATTATCAATGCCAGTCTCAACATCATGTGCGAGGAAGGGAATGGAGTGGGGAGAGAGTTAGAGGAGAAAGCTCACCAAGTGCTGTGTGCATGTATGCCCCCAACACTCTGAACTACATTAGGGTATGAGACTACAATGCGACGATAAAAGCATCTTTAAAAAACAGAGTATATTTCATTTAAATATTTTTCTGAAAGATACCTTCTGATAGAGTACGGGAAAAGAGAAAAAGGAGAGAGAAACTTTGGCCCTGAGCAATATGGGAGACACTAGCCACGTGTGGTTATTAACACTTGAAGTGTGACTTGTACAGACTGAGAGAAGCTGAATGTGTAAAACAAATGCCTACTGGATCTCAAAGACTTGGTGCAAAAATCAAAATACCTCAATAATTTCCTCAGCTGATTATATGCGGAAATAACAACTTAGATAGAGTGGGTCACATCATCAAAATTAATGTCACCTGGTTTACTTTTTCGATGTGGCTACTAGGAAATTTGAATGTATTTGTGTGGTATATATTATGTTTGTATCAGACAGCCCTGGTTTAAAGGAAACATGGTCTCTGATCATTTCTACTTAATCTTTATTTTGAAGAGATTTGTTCAGGAATAATTCTAATTTCCTTTAGAAGAATTATTTTTTAAATTTGCTGTAGAATCCCCTCCCCAACAAACACACATGAAATTGATTTTATAGCACTCCCAAGCTGTTGTTGTTGTTCTAAAACACCTTTTCTCCTCTTTAAAATAGCTATCACATATAAGATAAAAACAGTTAATACTGTTTTGCTCTTAACTATCTAGGTATGATATGGATAGCTGTGTGATTTTGGTAAAGTTACTTAACATCTCTAGTCCCCAGTATCATCCCCTGTGAAGGAAGCTGGGCCAGAGGTGATCCATGAGATGGTAATTTTGGATCTTTTCTTCCATGCTCAGCACACTGGCTGTTTATGGAAGCTGCCATGAGCAGCACCCGCCCACTGCGGGAATGGCCTGGCCCTGCCTCAGCTTCCTCCCACCACCTCCCACCACCTCCCACCGCCCCTGGAGAATCACTGATATGCATTTCAGAGACTCAGTAAGAAGTTCCTAGGGAAGAGTCAACAAGTAGTAATTACAGTCGAAGCCTATAGAATGTTGGAGCCAAGGAAAAAATGAAGGTTCATCTAGTACAAAAGGTGCACTGTCCTGTTGGGGAATGATGGTCCAGATGGAATAATCAAGTCACCCAGCTGGTCAGGAGCGGAAGGGAGGCTCTGGTGAACAGTTCCTACCAACTACCAGTTAGACATGCTTCCTGGTGCATCATGCTTTGATGGGATGGGAGGCTTGAGTGTCACAGGAATGCAGGCAAAGAGGACGAAGCACATTCATATATATTTCTTCAGGGGCACGCCCACTATGACTGCACATCCAGCCATCATCCCCCCGTAACCATCACATCCTGCTGGAAGTGACTGTCCCTTGTCTTAATTTACCGCGCAGCATAAAAGGATGAATGGTTTGGAAGAATGAGAATTAATGGGGGTTTCTAGGCAAAGACCCAACATCTCCCAATTTCAGTGGAAAGTCATCATTTCCGCCTCTCTTTAGAGAAAAGATCAGAGACTCGGTAGAAAGAGACTTGTAATAGCATTGGATGGTAAAGCATTCTGAAATACCAGCATTTCCAAAAACTATTTACTTTCTGTTTAGACTCGAGATGTATCAGGGTTAGATAAAGTGATTGACAAAGTTTTGTATTTATTACGAAAGATGCCAAGTTATATTTAGGTGGGTCTTTTTTTCTTTAAATCTCTAATTGCTTGTCACCTTTTGAAATATCATAATTAGCACCAGCTAATTTGTGTGCTTAAATATTTTAATGACAGGTTATAATTTTAATAGAAAAAGCAGTTTAGAAGAAAATGATAGGATCCTATAACTTCCAGGGGAGGGAAGGGAGAGAGAGCGAGAGAGAGAGAGAGAGAGAGAGAGAGAGAGAAACAGAAGGAGGGAGGAAGATGAAGAGAGAAAGGGGCGGGGAGAAGAGAGCAGCACTTTAGAGTAAAGAGAAGCAAGGTCCTATTCTATCTGGTCATGTTCTATCTATGAAGATTTGGCAAGCTCCATCACCTTCCACATCTCAGTGTTCTTGTTTATGAACTATGGATAATAAATCCTACACCATCAAGATGCATTAAGGATTACTCCAGGCTTCTTACTGTAAAATCCCTAACATATATGGTATATCTAAATGTCCATTTCCCTTTTTCTTATATGCACTGCTGCTAAGAGGGAGAAAACATGTTAGAGTCTGGGTTCCAAGTAGAAAGTTGCCAGGGCAGAAGTATTTTCCAGTGAACAGGTTAAGTGCCTGGAAGGAACAGAATGATGAAGGAACAGAGCCAGGCATGGTAGTTTATGCCTGTAATCCCAGTACTTGGGAGGATGCATTAGGAGGATCGCAGATTCAAGGACACCCTAAGCAATTAGTGAGGCCCTCGTCAACTTAGTGAGACCCTGTTTCAAAATTAAAAAATAAAATAGGGCTGGGAGTGTAGCTCAGAGGTAGACTGCTCCTGGGTTCTATCCCCAATACCACAAAACAAAAGGAAAAGGATGGGGGAAGTGCTCTAGAGTAGGTAGGTCCACTGGGGACAGATGTCCCTTCATTGGGCCAAAGACCCACCAAGCCATTTCGGTTCTAGCGAGGCCAGGTCGAAATGAATGGTATGATGTAGCACTCAGCTCTGAGAAGCTCAGGATTCAGTTGGGTGGCTGTGCAAACATTATCTAACCAAGAAGCCGGGTCAAAGGTTGCACTGAAGCTGCCCAGAGCTACTGCTCTTATTGGTGTCATATTTGGGTCTGTGTCTCTGTGGATTATTCAGTGACCACATCAACAGACAGAGGCTTGAGGGAGGGCTTCATCACTTACTGCATGTGATGGTTTAGGTTTAGAATGCACCCCCAAAAGCTAATATATTGAAAGTATGGTTCCCAGTGCAGGAAGGTTCCGAGTTGGGACATGGCTGGAGGAGCTGGGTGTCTGGGGGTGTGCTTATGGGGACTGTAAATATCCCTAGTCCCATCTTTTTGCTCTCTCTGCTTTCAGCCACCATGACTGAGAATAGTTCCTCTCCACCACATACCCTGCTGCCGTGGTTTCTGCCTTGGAATTGTCCAACTATGGACTGAACCTCTAAAGCTGTGAGCCCACATAAATGTTTCCTCCTCTAAGTTGTGCTTGCCAGGTATTTCGCTCATAATGACAAAAAAGTCTGACTACAACACTGCTTGTGTGATCCAAATTCTCTGAATCTCAGTTACTTTGTCTATAAAGTGAAGCCTTCATTACCTTCTTTTAGGGTTGTTGCAAGGATTAAAAGGAATAATGTAAGAAAGATTTAGGCAGATGAGTGCCTGGACTGGAGAAAGAACTCAGTAGTTGACAGATACAAAGACAAAGATGCTATTGCTGACTCCATCTCTTTAGGCTTCACCAAGACACTTCCAATTTGCCCAAACTTCATCCTTTCCCCTGGCATGCACTTCCAACTTACTGTTGACAGCTCACCAAGCAGCCCAAAGCCAGCACCCTGTGGCTTTTAAAAGAACACTTGGAGGGAAATACGAAAGACAATGAAGATAGGTTTAGATGAAAAAAAATCTGCCAACAAGGACTCAATGGAAGGAAAGAATGAATGAATACCCACATAGGAGGTAGCTCACCAGCAGAAATGCATATGGCGCTGATCAATGGTAGGTGCAGTTTTAGGGAGCTGCGCAAAGAAGCATGTGGGGAAAGGGGAAAAGGGGTACTTAAGGAGCTGAACACACTCCAGGTGAAATGTGTAAATAAATCCCAAGGAAAGAATGAAAATGAGAATTAATCAGGAGTGTGCTGAGCCGTGGCACTGCCAGGCACAATCAGAGGGCTTCTTAATTACTTGTCAGAGACCAAAGCATCCTGGCAAAATGATCCTCGACGAATGCTGGGACTCTTTTTTTTTTTCCCCTAACCTGGCTTCATTTATCATGATTAGAAAACAAGTCAAAATTGATTTCTGTTTATTTTATAAGGTGAATCCCCAGGGAGCCTCTCTTCCCGGGAGGTTTGATAATTTTAACTTAGAAGGGGAACACCCTGGAAGCTTAAGAAACTGCCTGATGTCACTTTGTGTGTGCGTGTGTGTGTGCGTGTGTGTTTACAGTCTTTGGGGATTATGAAAAACAGTCATCCTTCAAACTTTTACAAATCACCTCACATCCACCTGTGTGAGCCTTGTGGCTAGGTCATTTCTACTTTTCTGCTGCAAATTAAAGTCAGCTTGATATGGGCAAATGACCCAAATTTTGGAAAGCAGACCTGTGCTTGATTCTTAACTTTGCCTCCTCAGAGCTATGTGACCTTAAACAAGATGCTAAAAGACATCTCTGAGACTTATCTTGGAGAAAGTGAAGTTGCTAATACCTCCCAGATTTTCTGGGACCACCAAGGGTTGTGTGTGAAAAGGTTTCGGTACTAAAAAACCTGCTCTCCTGACGGTAGTAATGGAAATGGTGTCCTACAGGTTCAGCAAAGCCATCGTGGGGTCCCAACCTCCATAGAAATTTTAGTTTAGTTTTGCATTATATGCCATCGATCAATACAGGACCTGGTATTTAGTTGATGCCCCTTTTTTCTGTTCAGTTTTCACATTATACCTGGTACATGCCAAGTTATCCTGTACAGGTTGATCAGGTATTGATTCATTGAATTCAATAAATATTTGCTGGCTGACTGGGCTTTCATTTATTTCTAATGCAAAGATATATTAGGCACATCTTATAATCCAAGCAATGTGCGTCTTTGGGGGGGGCTTCCAGAGTATAGATTGGGGAGGAGGGTAAATTCATTCATTCTTTGATCCATTTACCTGTGGATTTGCTTGTCCATCAAATATTGATATTTTAGTTTTATACTGCTATCATCACTAGACCTCAATAACCCTTGTCATTTAATACACACTCACACACACACAGCAAATCCTCGCTATTCCGCTAAGATTGTGTTAATCAGGTAAATCACATTTGAAGGATTGAAGGAGATTCCTAATTTAGGTCTCTGCATTACCTGCAAACAAGCTGCTACAAGAACAACAAGGCAATGCCAGCAGAAGGTCAAAAAACATCCTTTTCTCCAGCTCAGACACTTTTATTCCCAAATGGATTCCAAGAGATCATGTTCTCTTTCTAGAAGTGTAATCACGGCCAAAAAAAAAAAAAATCAATATACATCTCAGCCCATGTGAAACAACCTTTGAGGGGCATTAACGTGATCTTCAAGTACCTGGAACTTTCCCTGGGCATTCTGGCTACGGGATCATACTCAGATGCATTTCTCTGAACTGAAAAGCCTCTATTCCTGGGATTTAGTGCTTAGAACTTCCCTGGTCCTTTTACTTGATGCTAATCCTGACAATTAATTCCCGAGCCTCCTGCCTGGGGAAGTTTCTACCATAGAATTTCTTGGCATTTACCCAGCCAAAAAGGAAGTGATTGATGCTTCCTCATTTTTCTGCACAAAAGCCAAGGGCTGGGCAGAAATATCACCTGCCTCTGCGCCGACCTCTTGCAGGCTCACCTCCTGACCTGCACTCTTGATTTCATCCCTCCCATCTCCTCGGGGACACTGGTCCATCAATTACCTTCTCTCTCTCTACCATCTTCAATCACTTCTTGTCCTGGCCACTTCCTGGCAGCTTACAAACATGTTTAAAGCTTGTTTATTCTGGGGAAATAACAAAAGTGAAAATCCTGCTCTCAATTCTACCCACCTTTGTAGCTGTTTCCCTATTTCTTGCCTTCCCGAGCTCTTTGATGGAATCCACTCCCTGTCTGTCCTCTTTCTGTTAGCGCTCAGGCACCCCTCACACAGGGAGGATGGCTCGTGGCCTCATCGATTCCCTGAAGCTCTTGTAGCAGAGATCATCGATGACCTGGTAAAACTCAACTCCAGAGTTGGTTTGGGGTGCCTGTCTGTGGCATTTTATTCATTTGGATGGTTCTTCCCTTGTTCTTTAAGTGGCGCGCACTTGGCTGTACTTTGTACAAGCATGGATCTGCCCTCTTGGTTCTTTCTGACCATCTGAATAAAGGTATGCTCTGAAAGGGGCTCAAGAAGAAGCCATCCCGGCAGAGGGAGCGGCTGGTGCAAAGGAGTGGGGGCGGGGAGAACATAGCGTGTTTGGGACAAGGAAAGCAGGGCCACATTTCTGGGCCATAGACTGCTAGGATGAGAGAGACAGAGAGAGAGACAGAGACAGAGAGAGAGAGACAGAGACAGAGACAGACATAGAGACAGACATAGACATAGACATAGAGATAGAGACAGAGATAGAGACAGACATAGAGACAGACATAGAGACAGACATAGAGACAGACATAGAGATAGACATAGAGATAGAGATAGAGATAGAGAGGAGGCTGGACCTCTTGATCATATGTGCAGAGTTCAATATTCACTCCAAAAGGTTATGGGGGAACTGAGGACTGTCCATCCTTGTAATCACTAGCACATAGAATGCCGAGCACCATGACATCGTGGGCTTATTACAAACAAGTAAGAGGAAAAAGCAATCTGGCAAATTATCAATTCCAGTTATGCCCCAAACAGCAACTTACTTTGTTTTCCCTGGAAGAGAAGAAGGTGGTTCATGGTCTTGTTGGCTGAGGAATGGGTTCACAAGAAACGGGCCGGTGGAAGCAAGAATATAGATGTGCTTCACTGTGTGGCTATCAGTTGGTACAAACCGTTGTCAATAAGCTGTAAGGCTGAACCTGAAGGCAGTCTACAATGTGCACTGGCACGCTCACACTCAGGCACACATGACCACCCACACATACACGCCACCCACCTGCCAGCATCGCCTCCTTTATTCCTGAGCTCCGAAATTAGAGCGTGCACCGGATAATAAAATAGATAGGATATTCGTTATCATCAAACAAATATGAAACTGAGCTTTAGCTAACACAAGGATTCTGAAAGTTAAGTGCTATTTTATGGTGCCTTTCAATTTAGAAGTGCATTGCAGATAAGGCCTGGCTGTGGTGTAAACCGCTGATGTATTGTGTTGTTAAGATCAATGAATTATTAAAAGGATAATCTTTTAAACACCAAGAAATTGTCTTGTAGTGTACTCTAGGGGCCATGGGTAAATGCATTACACATACAAACTCACCGCTACCCTGGCTGTAACTCACACAAACTCCAAAGTGCACACTGACGTCATGAGACTTGGCTCCTCCCACACCGGGCTAACCTGAGACCCTGTGGGCTGGGCGCTGAGTGAGGAAAGGGTCCCTGTGCCCGTGTTTCTCTAGATAGCTGAAGGGGACACTGATGGGCCGCTCAGCTCACCCTTCAGTGAAGACTTGCCCCAACCAACCTGGGTAATCAACATGGTCAGTCTGTCCGTTGGTCCCATTGGGGATGGCAGTCTGGGAGTCTGTCTGTTGGTCCATCAGCTGCAGGGAGCTGCCTACCTAAGGCGTTTCCCAACAAATGGGACCAAGGCCTTCTTTTTTTTTTTTTTTGGTACTGGGGATTGGATCCAGGGACATTCTACCTCTGAGCTACATCCCCAGTCCTATTTTAGTTTATATTTTGAAACAGGGTCTCTCTAAGTTGCTGCAAGTCTTGCTGAGTTGCTGAGACTGGTCTAGAATCTGCGATCCTCCTATATCAGCCTCCCAGGTACTGGGATTACAGACACGCACCAAGACCCTCTTTAGTAAATACGCATAATAAATAAAGACACTAAACACCAGTGCAGAGTCTGTTTCCTAGAGAACCCAGCCTGAGACAAACTCATCCAGAATTCCAGCCCCAAATAACCGGATGCAGCTGTAGGCCACCAGGGTTTTGTGTGTGCTGCCTCATCTACCTAGAATGCATTTCCATGTATCCAGAGGCAGAATTCAACCCCTGTGCCAGGTCAGTGCAGGTTCCCGTCTCTGCAAACCTTCCTCACGGGCTTTGTCCCTTGCTGTGTTCTCAGAGCACCTGTCCAATAGGGACCCTGTCTTTACTGGTCAATAAACCAGAGCTTCCCAAGAGACGATTGTATGAGCCACGTGCACATTTTAGAGATCTAATAGCTGCATTGAAAGAGCAACTTGAAGCACTTTTAATAATTATGGAATTAACTTTATGTAATCAAATATTATCATTTCAATATATAGTCAATAGTAAAACCACTTGTGAGATTTACAAATTTTCTCCCTTGTTGTCTTTGATACCTGGTGTGTGTTTATAGCCGCAGCACATCTCAGTTTGGACCAACTACGTTTCAAGAGTTCCACCGCAGGAGCTACCTGACGTGCCCCGCCACAGCCAGGTCAACGCTTTGCCTTCATTCTTTCCTTTTTAGACTTTTTATTACTTGAAATTTCAAACTAAACAGTTTTCAGTATGTTTAGTATTATCATGTTTACCACCATCTAACTTCAACAGTTAGCAATTTATGGCCAGTCTTATTTGACCTGTACCGAGACTCACTTTCCTTCTCCCGTAGTATTTTTTTTTTATAATTTTACTGGTGCCTTGTAATTATACATCACACTGAGGTTAGAGTGATAGGGATACACGTGCACACAACACTTGGTGCATTTGACTTTGGATCCCACCCTACTCGCTCCCCTTCCCCGTACATGTCATTGAGATTGGTATGGATAATTTCATATATGAACATAGCATTATTTAAACTGCTAGCTTCATTACATCTCTGCCCCCCTCCTGCCTCTCCTACACCCCTTCCATCGTTCCATTGGAGCCTCTACTCCTTTACCTGAGGTGTCTTCTAGAGATCCTGTGAAGTTTACTATGAAAATGGCCGCCTGTAATGAGGCATGGGCACGCCCATTCGATCTGCATTTCTACATGGTCACAGAGGACGCAGATAAGCAGGGCCGACACGGTAGGAGGACAGGGGTCACTAGGACCTCCATAGCAGGCATGTCTTTTTCAAAAGGTTGTTCGGTGTTGTTAGCAACCTGCATCTCAGAAAAATAATGCCTTCAATCTAAGGGAAAAGACGAAACACACCCTCCCCTGCCGGAAGTTAGTAACGGAAATACCAGACCTGTAACCCTTTATCCCAGACTCCATTTGTCTGATTAAAAGTCTTACAGGGAAATTGTTTAAGTCGAGCTCTGGCCTGCAGGGGACAGGGAATGGCCCAGACCTGGCAAAGAATACACAACCCACGTCTTAACTAAAGAGGCTGTTTTTCCCGCCTGCCAAACAGAAAGCCATTTCTCCACTCCGGAAACACCGCATCCCCATGTGTTTTCCATTGGAAATATTAGCACTGTGTAATATATTGATCACATTTAGACACTGGCAATGATTAGAAGCCCGTGGCTGGACCCGGCTCTCAGCGAACGCTGGTTTACTTTGTGGGGTTGCTTCGTTTCCAAGTGAAGACTCAGTATGTATTTAATATTTCTATTTTCTATGGCTTAGGCCATATTAAAATTGCCTGGCTCTATTTTTGCATTTCTATTTTTAAAACCATGTCTGTCAAAAGTGCTGACGCCAGTACCTATGTACTTGTGTGATTTTGTAAGGTATTAAAACCAAGGCTTTTCCTTTGAATACCTAATTGGCTCTAGGGACCATGAGGTTCCTCTGTTCAGGTTCTCTTGTTTGTTTTCAATCTGTGATGACTAATTTACATGGAACTCAGGGATTCTGGTTGTCCACACAAGGAGAATCCCAATGACTTTGATGTCTGTTCCCCTCTCGTTCGTTGAGGACAAAATTTCTCAGACAATCGTCAGGCGGATAGAGAGCCACAGCTCACACACATTTTACAGACTTTGTCTTGGAGAGCCAACTGTGGAAACGTGTTTAGCAATTACTCGATCATGTTCAGTATCTGTGAAAAATAATTATCATATTTGACACTAGTAGAAAATGCCAACATTCTAAATAAAAAGAGCCAAAGGGTTACCGGATCCAAACTCCAAGTAGCATCTGAATGCTTTCAGTAATTTGGAAAATTTGGTCAACCTGGGGAGGGAAAAATACATTGAGCATTTCAATTAGCTGTTTTCCTAGTTATTTTTCATTAAATGCTAAATGACAGGACATCTTGGTGTGGCTTTGCTATACTTTTCAGATGCCCTGCCCCAAACTCCATTCTGGTATGTAATAAAATAGTGAGATAATAATTTGTCCACAGAAATGACTGTTTTGCCCTTCAAAACAGACATCAAGTGACATGACTCACTTATTCTAACCAGATCGTCATTTGCTAAAAATACTTTGGCTCTCCACATATGAGAACTGTCCTCAGAGCGGATGGCACGCCCCTCAGAATAACCTTTATGAGCGGAAATCTTTGTTCATGGAATGTGGCTTCGAGTTTTGGAAATGGCCCAATGTCACCCAGAACCAATCCTGGTAAATCAGTGGGGTGAGACCAGCGTGTGCGGCTGTGCGCGCATGCTGTGTGTATATGTGATAAAATCATACTTCTACTAACAGCGGCCAAACAGAGCGCTTTCTGCACCCACCGCTGTGCTTGGCCTTGTCTGTGTTAACTCCTTTGATGCCCACGACAGCATTAGAAGGAAAGGATTTGATCATCTCCATTCTTCAGGTAAGGAAAGAGAAGCAGAGAGGTTAAGGAACTTGCCCAGGGTCACAGAGCTCACTGGGGAAGCTGAGACTTGCAGGGAGGTAACCAGGCTCCAGTGTCTGAACTTGAACCTCCTGCCTCCCATAATTGCTGAGCCAGCAGTTATAAGTGAGGGATCAAAGCCGTACTGAGAGACAGAAGTCCCTTCAGAGCCATACTTCCTCACCCACATACCAGGGACAAGTGACAAGCCCTCCCTGGGGTCACATGAAACTTTAGAAAACACTCCTGCACACTAGTACTCACACTTTGCCTGGTATTTGTTTTATTATCTATTTATTTATGTTTGGTTATTTATTTATTTATTTATTTATTTATTGGTGGTACTGCAGATGTAAACCAGGGGCGTTCTACCTCTGAGCTAGATCTCCCAGCCCTTTTTTTTTTTTTGAAACCATGTCTAAGTTGCTGAGGGTCTCACTAAGTTGCTGAGGCTGGCCTTGAATGTGTGATCCTCCTGTCTCAGCCTCCCAAGTATTGGGATTACAGGTGTGTGCCACCGCGCCCAGCAAGAGTCTGGTATCTCGAAATCTCTCGTTCTACAGTGGGGCATCATGTTGCTTGGCCATTTGGGAACCCAAAGTGTGACCTGTTCCTTAGGTCAGAAACACAAGGTCAAATATAACCCATGGTCTGGTCGACGGCAGGGCCACTGGCGATTGTAATCAGGATGCAGACAGCCCCTCTACAGCGCTAATCGCTCCTGGTTCTGCTGGGAGCGTACTTTCTGATCCAAACATGGTAACTCACACTTGATAAGTGCATGATGAGGCAGGAGGGGGACAGCGCAGTGTCCTCATGATGTGGGACCTTCTGGACCGCAGTGTCTTTAAGGATGTGCTGAGTTCCTAAGATGCTAAATGCAGGGGAAATCTTTGACAAGTACAAAAAAAAAAAAAGCCTTGAGTCTTAACTGTGCAGAGATGCCCTCAGCTCTAGCACAGGATTCTAAAAGCTCTAAAAATGCACAAGAAAGCTGGGCATGGAGGTGCACGCCTGTAATCCAGTACTTGGGAGGCTGAGACAGAAAGATCTCAGGTTTGAGACTAGTCTCAGCATCTTAGTAAGACACTGTTTCAAAATAAGAAGGGCTGGGTGTGTAGCTTGGAGATAGAATGCTTCTGAGTTCAACCCCAAATGCGAGAGAGAGAGAGAGAGAGAGAGAGAGAGAGAGAGAGAGAGGGAGAGGGAGAGGGAGAGGGAGAGGAGAGAGAATGAAAAGAACAATAAAATAAAATGGGATTGGGAAATAAATGCTGGGATCCACAAAACCTCCTTCCTTCTTGGAGGACCTCTTCAATATCCAGGAAACAAACAGTCCCCAAGAGAGAGATACAGACACAGGTTTTCCAGGTAAGTCCCAGCATGAGCTCCCTTCATCCAGAGTCTCTGATACAAACTGAGCTCAGGGAAACTGAGTCAGATGATGCTGCCGTGTCAGCTGGGGCCCTCGGAAGTGAATCCTGAGATATTAAAAGAACTGAACAACAAAACAAGCTACGGAACACTGCCCTCTGTGACTTTACACCACAGTCATTTAGGGTTTCTGGGCTTCGGGTGTCTGCTCTTCACGTGGACAGAAGAACATCTACCCAGCCTGATTCGTAGCTTCTCTGAAGACTAAGTAGTCATCAACCACCAGCGTAGATTGCAAACCCTGTTTTAAGAGTGTCCTTTATTTCACTCCTTGTAATGGAGCAATTTCATCTATTAAGGACTCCATGGCTGAGACCCAAGATTCCAAGGAGGAGCTAGCAGAGGTGACCGCAGAGACCCGCCTCAGCCATCCAGTCTAACTGCAAAGGGACCATAAAGAAAGGAGCTTGAGATGGCTGGTTAGTCTGGGGCCTTCTAAGGAAGCAGAGGCTGCAAATGGTGTTGCATAACAAACCTCATGCTGCTTCTCCAGGGCTGGGTCTTCCCAGCTGTACACAGTCCCATCCCAGCCAATCACAGTCCTGGATGGAACCTGGTCAAAGTCTCCGGCTCTGAGCATCTTTTTTGGGCCAGTTTCTAGGTTAGTAATTAACTGTGCTAACCGTGATTGCTCCTTGTCTACATCAAGATTCAGGGGAAGGGCCCCCTGCCAGTGTCTGAAACCAAGCGATTAGCACCTCCAGGAGCACAAAGCCCGGGAGCTTTAGTGAGGTGGCATCAAAATGCCAGTGCGTTGGATTTCAGAGTCAGCTTTGTTGTCTATGGCACTGAAGTGCTGGGTCTCAAAGATACAAACGTAAGTGCACACAGCGCTTTGAACTTTAATTATGATATGTCATTACGATGCACCGATAAAAGGGTATTTTAAAAAGATGCAAAAACAAAGTACTAGAAGGCAGCATCCCACACTGCATTTATGTTTTCAATATCTTTCTGATGAAGGTCTGTGGCCCCTGCCACTTCCCAAAGAGGGGTCTCTATTCTCTAACACAAGCATCTTTTTGATGGTCTTCCCTTTGGAAAACCTTAAATCTGCCACACCCTTCAGATTCATGCATTTTAGTTGCATTCTTTGTTTAGATTTGAAAGAAACAGACTTTGAGATTGAACTATTTTTTCAAAGACACACCAGCATTTTTTTCTAAACCAGTATTTAAATACAGTATAAACGGAACCGGTTCCATCCTGTGTGCGTCTCATATCAGAGCTCACTGCAGAAATGTCTGGCAGGTCTTAATCCCAAATATATACAGAGGCATCAACGGAATGACTGACATGTTATTATCCCATGGATACTGTCAACCAAATATCTGCAAAATTTGTCCTCTTTGCTTTGTCCATAGCAACAAGATCCCAAATTTACAAACCATCTCTGGTGTCTGCAGGTGAGACTCGATGCCTGCCAGCCTTCCCCCCAACTTTTTCTTAGTCTGCCACTCAGACTTTTATCTCCAGTCATTTAAAAGTGAGTTACCCTAGCCAGACATGTTGGCATACACCTGTAATCCCTGTGCTGGGAGGATGAGACAGGAGCATCACAGATTCGAAGCCAGCCTCAGCAACTTAGTGAGGCTGTCAGCAGCATAGCAAAACCCTGTTTCCAAATAAAAAATAAAATAGGGCTGGGGTTGTAGCTTGGAGGTAGAATGCCCCTGGGTTTAATCCCCAGCACCACAATAAATGAATAAATAAATAAATACATAAATAAATAAGTGAATCACCTTCATTTGTTTGTGAAGCATGAAGAAATGAGAGAAATATGATACACAGATACTGGATGGATAGATAGATAGATGGATAGATAGATAGATAGATAGATATAGAAAGAAAGATAGATAATAGATATATGGATGATAGCGAGAGAGAGATAGATAGATAGATAGATATAGAAAGAAAGATAGATAATAGATATATGGATGATAGAGAGATAGATAGATAGATAGATATAGAAAGATAGATAATAGATATATGGATGATAGAGAGATAGATAGATAGATAGATGGATAGATAGATAGATAGATAGATGATAGATAGATGATAGATGGATGATAGGTGCACATAAGTTTCCTTAAGACTGATGTGTTTAATTTCAGGTATAGGTCAATTCAAAATTATTCCAGATGAAAAAAATGGTGGCATTTAAATACCCAAGGAGTATCATTCTGAACACAAAGGTAGAGGATTTTTCTATGGGAATTATTTTCTTTGGTGATTGAAAACAAGGTTAAGGGGGAAAGCCTGAAGAGGGACTCTCATTCCTATGAGAGGTTTCCCAGAGCAGCTTATCAACATGGTCAGCCACAATAAGGATTACAGCCCAGGGCAGTGAATAGGCTATTAGCTCGGGAAATCTATTAAAGGCACAGGATCTTAAAACACCCCAGGTAAAGAAACATCCCAGACTTGAGTGAACAGAGAGCGATCCTCCCCTCCCTGGCTTGCTCCAGACAGACATTTCATAACAGACCAAGAGTCAGGCTGTGGATGACTGCGGCAGGGAGAACAGAGACAGGCCACAATAGTTGCTCACTCTGCAAAGTGTTCATTTCAAGGGCCTTCACTACACTTAGGAGCCGCTGAACACATGGCGTATCGGAGCTGCTATCCAAAGTGACAAGGACCATGTTCAAGGATGGGACAGGCCTGAGTTCCACGTGTGCTAGGAATTATTGAACTTCAGCTCCAGAGAGGTCTGCAAGACCACTCACCCCCAGGCTTATCTGGACCTGCGGGACATGGCCGGGAGGCCCCGCACTGCACAGGAAAGAAGGCTTTCTCTCCAGGGGACCAGGAGGACGCTGTCAGAGGCCACAGAGACCGAGCCCCCATACACCTGCCAGGGATTTGCCATTCTGTTTCTAGTCCAGTCTTCTCATTTGACAGAGCAGGAAAGCGAGCCATGCGGAGAAAAAAGGATTTGAGCAATGTCACAAGGTCCCGTGTCCTCCACCCCAGTAGCTTCCTGATAACTCCCCATTACAACCAGGCCCACGCTTTGCCTTTATTTATTTATTTTTTAACTTTCCATGATTTGAAAATTTCAAACGAAAAAGTATTCAGTATGTTTACTATTTTCTATCACCATCTAACTTCAACAATTATCAATGTGTGGCCAGTCTTATTTGACTTGTACCTATACCTATTTTCCTTCTCCCATATTATTTTTTATGCTTTTATTGGTGCATTATAATTATACATCATACTGAGGTATAGGGTGACAGGAACATGCGTGCACACGACACTTGGTGTGTTTGCCTCTGGGACCCCATCCCCTCCCTCCCCTTCCCCGTACACACCACTGAGATTGGTATTGACAATGTCATATATGTACACAGCATTATTTAAGCTGCTACCTTCATTACATCTCTAGTCCCCCTCCTCCCTCTCCTCAACCCCCTCCTCCCTCTCCTCAACCCCCTCCTCCCTCTCCTCAACCCCCTCCTCCCTCTCCTCAACCCCTCCCTTGCTCCACTGGAGTCTCTACTCCTTTATCTGCCATCTCTTCTAGAGATCCTGTGAAGCTCACTTGCAAATGGCCACCTGAAAAGAGGCATGGGGGCAGTCTGATTTGCCCTTCAACAAGGTCATGGGGTCACAGATAGGCGGGGCCTATATGGGATAGGAGGGCAGGCACACCAGGGCCTCCGGAGCATGCGTGCCTTTTCTGAAAGGTCGTTAAGTGTTGTTTGCAACTTAGATCTCAGAAACATAGTGCCTTCGCTCTAACCGGAAAGACAAAAACAAAACCAAACAAGGGATACGCCTTTATCCCAAAGTATACTTTTCGGATAAAAAAGTGTTACTGGGAAGCTGTTTAAGTTCAGAATCACATTTGAGAGGCCAGGATTGCAGCTTCCAGAGTGGGGGCCCACCAGGTTTGCAAGCCATCCCTAACCTCAGGGTGCTGTGGTAGCTAGGGCCTGTTGGAAGAAGCCCTCTTGAACATTACTTTCTTTTCGCCAACTCCCCAGACGCTGTCTGCCACAATCCTTCTTGCCAAGCTTTATTCTTATCTCTAGGACCCAGGGGAAGGCCAGTCTCCTGGGTATCTCTGACCTAATCAAACCCAGGATGGGCTGGCCCCAGACTCTCTCCTGTTGATGCCAGCCATCAAGCTAAGTGTCCGTCCTCCCTCACAATCCCCTCTCCAGTCTTTCCTCTCATTCACAGCAGGAGTCAGGAGACTATGACCCAGGGAGCAAACTAGACTTCTGCCTATTCGGTGGAGTAGTAACCACACTGACCATAGGGCATGCGAAGCCAAAAACGTGCTATTTGCCTGGTCCAGAGAACTTTGCTGACCTCTGCACTAGACCATTAGCAGAGATGAATCTTTTGACACAAAGTCTAAAGCAATTTTCTCCAGATACTAAAGGAAAAATCTCTGGGCAGCATCTTCACTGTATTCAAAGGGAGGCTTCTGGAGTGGGGAACCACGCAGACGTGGTTTGCACGGAAATTTGTCTAACAAGCACAGGTTTGAAAAGAAAAGCAAAGGAAGAGGAGCACAGGCCAAGAAGAGGGACACCAAAGATGTAATAAAAGGAGTAGTTACCTACTCCTTACCTACTATTTTCCTTCAGTGAGCAGAATGAACTTGAAATTCAGGACAGGGAAAACATCCCAGCGACAAGGTGAGACCCACTACAAGGTGGGAGGTGAGTATTCGCTGAGGCACTTAGGAACGGGCTCATGGCCATCCGTACTTGGCCGGCTATGGTACTGACTGGCAGGACACACATTAGCAAACTTGAGGAAATCGCAGAACACAGAGACAGGTTCAGAACACTGCATAGAGCCCGTGTCCAATTTCCAGCCATTGGAAAGGAGAAAATTCCAAAACCTTCTCATTAGAAAGTCAAAATTTTTAAAGCCCTAACAGAGCCATTAAGGAAAGAACAAATATCCCAATAAGGGGGGAGCACAAATATTATAAATTGACAATTTTAAGAAATCAGAATAAATATTGTCTAAAGAAAACCCATAAGGAAAAGTTCAGCTTTGCTGGTAATTAAATTAAAACAAGTTAATAAAACAGCAATGAGATCCTTATGTTTTGTCTCCTGGAATGGCAAAGGTCTGCCGAGATAACCCATAAGGCTGGCAAGCGGGCAGAAAATCGGGCCATTGAGTCCATATGGAAACGCAGAGCAGCACAGACTTTGCCAGGCACTGTCGCAATATTATTAAGCATTAAAATGTGTGTTCCCTACAACCAGCAATTCTGCTTCTAGGTGTTTAGTCTCAGGAAATAACTATGAATAGAGATGTTCATCATAGCATTATTAATATTTGATATAGTCTAAGTAAATAGCAATAATAGCTTGGTTATCACTGTTTGTCCCATGGCGGTTTTTTTTTTGCATTTTTTACTGGTGCACTGAATTTGACATCATATCCATGTACAGAGTGAGAGGAACACACATGCATATAACTCATGGAGCACTGCCCTCCGGGATCCACCCCCTCCCATCTAGATCCCCCTCCTCCCTCCCCTTTTGTACCATAGAATAGTTTTCAGTCATGAAAACGCATTTAAAATTGAGTTTATGCAGTGAAGATCAGTAACATAAACAGAAGATATATGTGTATATTTATTACCACATTTATAATTATAATAGCTAGACGACATATTAAGTAATTTTAACAGGTTTTCTTTTCAGATCTTGACAACTGTATAGAGTAGGCAAGATGATGACGATGATAAAGATATCTAATATTTATTGAGAACTTCCTCTGTGCCAGGAACTGGGCCAATCCATCTTGTATGGGCTATATCATTAAATCCTGACACAATCACATGAGGTAGGCACTACTATCAACCTCATTTCATAAACGCAAAAAAAGAAGCCATAGAAACTTGTCCAAGGTTATAAAGAGAGCGAGTGGCCCAGCGAGGATTTGAATGTATGAAGTAGTTCCCTGAAGCACCTGCTTTTATCCCCTGGACCGCTCTCTTAAGGTGCTACCATGTCTTCCTGGAATTAATTGATAGGTGAATAAAAGAATAGATAGGCTGGGCGTGGTGGCGCACACTTGTAATCCCAGTACTTGGGAGGCTGAGACCGGAGCATCCGGGTTCGCGGCCAGCCTCAGCTACTTAGTGAGGCCCTCCACAACTCTGTGAGACCCGGTTTCAAAATAAAGAAAAAAAAATAGGGCCGGGGGTGTAGCTCGGAGGTAGAACGCCCCTGGGTTCAATCCTCGGTACCCCCCCCCAAAAAAAAAGAATAGATAGAAGGAAAGAAGGGAGAAAGCAAGAAAGGAAAAAAGAGTTACAAGTGTAGGTGGACAGAGAGATGGAGAAATGTGTTGGGATAGAAGAAATGTAAAACTCTAGGTAGGCGTGGTAGCACACACCCGTAATCTCAGTAGTTGGGAGGCTGAGACAGGAGGATCGCAGGTTTGAGGCCAGCCTCAGCAGCTTATGGAGACCCTCAGCAACTTAGTGAGACCCTGTTTCAAAATAAAAATAATACAATAGGGCTGGGGGTATAGCTCAGAGGTAGAATACCCCAGGGTCCAATCCCCAGTACAGAGGATAGATAGATAGATAGATAGATAGATAGATAGATAGATTAGATGATAGATAGATGATAGATGATAGATATATAGATGATAGATGACAGATAGATAGATAGATAGATAGATAGATGATAGAGATAGATGGATGATAGATAGCTCTTATTTATAGTGATTCTTTTATCATTTTTTCTTCTTTGTGCTTTATCAGGAATCACCAGTTTCTCTATAATGTATTGCTTCTGCAGCCAGACTATGGAAATATGATTCATATTGAAATTAAAAACAATGCAAGGAAAACAAAAGTAGTGCTCAAAACACAATGGTGTTTTATCTGTCTCTTGCCAAAGGGTGACTTAGTTATGGATTAAGCAGGAGCTGGACAATACCTTCTCCTGCTGTACCTAGTCCCAGAACAGAAATTCCGCTACACAGCCAACACATGAGCAGCCTGTGTAGCATCGCCCCGCAGTCTGTGGACGAGACCAGCCAGCTACGAGGACACGTGCGAATGGGATTTTCTCCCTCAAAGAGAGAGCTTTAAACTTAAGCCACAGTTGGCTGGAAAATGAGCATTTGAGGAAATTTTGTGGGTTTTTTTTCCCAGTTTTGTCTTTATCTTGTAAGCGGATGTGATTGGAGAAAAAAAATAATATGGCCACAGACGGTTTGCAAAGGACTTTCATCCATCCCCAAACTGGACAGGGCTGAACAACCTGAGCCAACAAAGTGGCCTGAGTCTTGTTGGCTGAGAAAAACTTGGAAGGCCTTTGGAGTCGGAGATGTGTCCAGTCCAGCTGCACAGCCGATGAATCCGGGCAGTCCCAGTTCAAATTGAACACGTTTCTATCAGCGATGACATTTCTGAGCAAACGTACTATTAGCGTTAACGTCAGTGAGTGGAGCGCCTACGATGAGGGACACAGCAAACAGATTCTCCCTGACTCCTCTCGCTGCCCTCCTCTGACCCCTGCCTCCCAGGACTTGAAAATTACAGGCACCAGGTTGCTGCTGCTAGTAACTAAATATCTTGCTTTGTCTGTGTCCTCAGACAACAGAAGAGTCCCATTTTGTCACCTGTCTGCTCCCCTAGTTAGCCGAATCCCACGCTGGCTCCTAACACCCCACCCAGGGGAGGCTGTCTTCTGCACAGCACGCCTCTGCTGCCTGTCAAACCCATCTTATACCTGCAGGTTTCCTTCCTGTGGGAGCCCGGGCTCTTAAACATGGGCTCTCCTTTAAAAGTCTGCCAGCTACTGGGATTCATCTGCATTATGTTGGAAAGAAAGAGGGTAAGGAAAGAAACTTGGCGTGTATACGTGCTTGTATTCACTCAACAACTTCTTGTATTCATTCATTTAACGCTCATGTGGCATATTATCTTAAAATATTTCCTTACAATATTTTCAATACACCCAAACCCCTTTGAAGTGGCTATTATAAGTATTCCTGTTTACAGATGAGGATAGGGAGGCACCAGATGGTTAAATGATTTGCCCAAGACAACAGTAAATTGGAGTCAAGATTCCAACCTATGCAGCTGGGCTTCGGTGGGCCAGTGGGCGAGCTCTGTGACACTTGGTTGTGTTCATTAAGCCCCGGCGCTGTCCCAGGCACAGAGCAAGGCCTGGGGATGTGTTTACCAATGGCCAAGATGATCGGCATGACCACTTGCCTCTCCTGTCCTCTCCTTTTTTTTTATTTTCTTTTGGTACTGGGGATTGAACCCCAGGGGCATTCTACCTCTCAGTCTCACCCCCAGACCTATTTTATTTTTAATTTTGAAACAGAGTCTTGTTAAGTTGCTGAGACTCTCACTAAGTTGCTGAGGCTGGCCTCCAATCTGCAATCCTCCTGTCTCAGCCTCCCAAGTATTGGGATTACAGGCGTATGCCACCACACCCAGCTCCCCTGTTTTTTACAGACAACACAAGACACGCTGGAGGCTGCCTCCCCCTCCAACCATGCTTTATTGAGCCCTGGCGGAGGCTCTGAGGCTCTGTGGGCAACATGTGTACTTATGCACCCCTCATACAGAAGATGACCTCAAATTGAGGCCACACAGCGCCCCCAAGAGGTGACAGAAAGATGTGCATCATCTAGACTAACAGGTACAAATCACGGCTTGCTACCTCCATGTCGTCCTCAAGGCCCCTGCATCAGAATCAGCTGGGATGTCTGAGATTCTGTTGTCCCATCTGGACCTGAACACACTCAATCTGAACCTCTGGGTAAAGGGCCTGGGAACACAAGTTTTGCAAGGCCTCCCAAGCGATTCTGGTATACGCTCACGTTTGAGAACTTTACCTACGTCAAAGTGCTTGCTTTCTCCCGCTACTGAATACTGCATTGCCCTGATCGGATGGTGAGGATGGCGACAAATTCAGAAAGCAAGCCCTTCTCCTGCAATAGCCATCCGGCATCAGGAGAGGACGCCCCCCGCTCTCTGGTCTCCTCGCTGCCTGGAGGGTCACATTTACACAATAAGACCGGCCTGTGTCTAAGCCCTCTCATTTCTTATCCCTGCTCTTATGCTTCCTGCATTTAATGGTGTGAAACCCCATTGTCACTGTCTCAGGTGACATTCAGGGCATTCTATAAAACCCTGTCTCTCCGACCCATAGAAAGTGATCATAAAACCCAGATAATTGAAATGAGTGAACTCTCACACAGAACAGATCTCTTCAGACCTCTACACACAGCGTGGAGGCAAATTCCAGGATTTATTGAATCCTTGCATGAGAGGAACAGGCTTACACGTGCTGCCTTCATTTAAAAGCTTCATTTAAGAAAAAAATCAAAATACTCTTTTTTCCTGCTGATATGCCAAGACGAAGCATAGGCATTAACCGTCTCAGAGAGAATGGACAAAAATCCAAAATGGCGTGGTAAAAATCCTACGATGCCTGGGCATGGTGGCACATGTCTGTACTCCCATTACTTGGGAAACTTAGACAGGAGGATGGCAGGTTAGAAGCCAGCCTCAGCAACTTAGTGAGGCCCTCGGCAACTTAGTGAGACCCTGTTTCAAAAACTTAAAACATAAAATAAGCCGGGCGTGGTGGCACAGGCTTGTAATCCCAGTACTTGGGAGGTTGAGACTGGAGGATTCGGGTTGGCAGCCAGTTACTTAGTGAGGCCCTCCACAACTTAGTGAGACTCTGTTTCAAAATAAAGAATAAAAATAGGGCTGGGGGTGTGGCTCGGAGGTAGAATAGCCCAGTACTGCAAAAAAAAAAAGTAAAATAAAATAGGGCTGCTGGGGTTGTAACTCGGAGGCAGAATGGTCCTGGGTTCAATCCCCAGTACCCCCAAAATAATAATAATAATAATAATAATAATACTATAAGTCTGAATAGATTTTTTAAATTTTCATATGTCATTTTGACTTGTTTATATACCAAAAAGGCTAGAGAAGCCGAGCGTGGTGGCGCACGCTTGTAATCCCAGTACTTTGGGAGGCAGAGACTGGAGGATCCGGGTTCACGGCCAGCCTCAGCTCTCTCGCTCTCTCCCTCTCCCTCCCTCTCTCTCTCTCTCTCTCTCTCTCTACTTAGTGAGGCCCTCCGCAACTTCGTGAGACCCGGTTTCAAAATAAAGTATAAAA
>PVJS01020040.1:0-33044 GCA_004027185.1 Glis glis | reverse complement strand
GAGAGAGAGAGAGAGAGAGAGAGAGAGAGAGAGAACTGAGGCTGGCCGCGAACCCGGATCCTCCGGTCTCCGCCTCCCAAAGTACTGGGATTACAAGTGTGCGCCACCACGCCCGGCTTTGCACCTTTCTTCTATACCCATAGAGAATGTTGCATTTGCTATGGTCAGGACAGACTTCTTGATACCAGCTTGAAAGAGTAGCAAGAGATTTACCTTGCCTTAGATACACACTCGGGGTGGGTCCCCCACTTTTCTCTGAGGTGCACAGATGTCTTTGCAATTAGCTTCTGGTAAAGGTGAATGGTGACATGGGCATATCCAGAATAGGCACTGGGAGATGTTTGTCTCTGATTACAGTGGGGGAGTCATGATGTCACTATTGGTGGTGGAATTCCTCCATGGCAGTTATTGCTTCGTTAAACCCTTGCAATGTTCCACAAGGCGGACACTGTTACTCCTCCTCTACAGGTGAGAAAACTGAGACTTAGGCATGTTAAATAACTGCTCTGAATTCACATGGAGAAAGAGGTGACTCCAGGATTCCTTCTCAGGTAGGTCGATTCCAGATGCTACTTTTCTTTTTTCTTTTTTAACTTTTTATGTTCATTTATTGGTGCATTGTAATTATACATTTTGATATATGTCAGGGTATGAACATCACACATGCACACATTGCACATTTAGCCCTCCCTCCAATCCCACCCTATTCCCTCCCCCTTCCCTCCCTTTCATGCTCCGGATAGTGGTTGAGTCTTATAGGTTTGTGTATGTACATCATGTGCTATAGTGTGTTTTCTTTTTCTTTTTCTTTTTTGGTACTGGGAATTGAACCCAGGGGCATTCTACCTCTAAGCTACACCCCAGCCCTATTTTATTTTTAATTTTGAAACAGGGTCTCGCTAAGTTGCTGAAGGTCTGCTAAGTTGCTGAGACTGGTCTTGAACCTGTGATCCTCCTGCCTCAGCCTCCCAAGTACCGGGATCACAGGTATGTACCACAATCCCAGCTGTGTTTTTCTAACCACATCACAATCTGCCACAGCTGTAGTTGCTCAGGCCCAAAGGCTGAGTGTTCTTACTTTCCATGACTTGCTAGTTAGAATGGAAGTGTTTCCTGTAATCTCAGGCTAATGTTAATGGACAAAGACACAATAGAAGGTACAGTCTTTTAATTCAAGGTACAATGATAATAATAATATGCCTTTTGAAAGTACATTATAGTTCACACAGCATTTTAATATGGATCATCTCATTTAATGTCTTGAAATGACTCAGAACGATGACAAAGAATAATGCCAAAATATGCAAACTAACTTGGGGCTTAGAGAGAAAGGAAAAAGGAGGTAGAGTTTATGAGGGTAAGGTTCTAAGGGAAAATGGGTTTTTAGGAGTTTCTTGATGGTAATTTTGGCACATGATGGTGAAGAGAGAAAGCAACTGTTATCAAGTTGCACATGCACGTAACTGTCAGCAGGTGTGGACTGAGTTTGGTGGGATGTTTTTAAATCTGAACTTATTGGGACGGACTTGGCCTTCATTGGTTCCTGTTGAAATGGAATTGTACAAAGGACTGGCTCAAGAAGAGGCTGGGGTGGATGGGCTTAACTCAGTCTCCAGCGGAGCCACTAGTGACACTGCCGTGGATGTGTGAGCAGCCTGATGTGACATCTTCCTAGCGGCTAATGGTGAGCCCATAATGGACAAGGCTGTGCTCTCTTTGTCCCCAAGAAGCATTCTGCTGTGGAGAAAGAGGAACGTGTCAAAATTGGAAGTCAAATGATGTACCCACAATGCCCTTCTTTTTTTTTTTTGCAGTACTGGGGATTGAACCCAGGGGTGTTCTACCTCCGCGCTACACCCCCGGCCCTATTTTTTATACTTTATTTTGAAACTGGGTCTCACGAAGTTGCGGAGGGCCTCACTAAGTAGAGAGAGAGAGAGAGAGAGAGAGAGAGAGAGACAGGGGGAGAGAGAGAGAGAGAGAGAGAGAGCTGAGGCTGACCGTGAACCCGGATCCTCCGGTCTCCACCTCCCAAAGTACTGGATTACAAGTGTGTGCCACCACGCCCGGCCCCACAATGCCCTTCTGACTCTGCGGCGGGCTTCGTGGAGGAAGTGTGATAGCCAACCCTTTCTGATACCTGGAGGAACACCCCTCCTCCCAAGAGACACATTTTCTAGAAAGCTTAGAGCTTTCAGTCCAGTTATGATAAGATTTCCTTGGATGTGTATAAACAGAATGTCAGGCGAGGTTGAGAATCACTGCCAGAGAGCTTCATGTACCCATAATTTAAAAAAGTACAATCCAAGGGTAATTGGTTGCATCAGACTGAAGGAATTTCTTGCTGAAACAGATGGCAACATGCATGCCTTGTCCTTTTTAATTTTTTCCTCTAAGTTGCTTTCTTTCCCCCTCCAAACAATTAAGCTTGAATAACTAAGAGCAATTGGGTGGCTTAGTGTAGCCAGTGTTCCCCACTCCCTCCTTTAAAACAAGCTTGAGTTTCCTATGCAAATACATTTGAAAGCTACATTTTATTTTCTTTCAGGCATGAAGGTGCCTCTGGGGAGGTGGCCAATGGAGCTGGCATCAGAGGGTGGCCACTGGGAGGGTGACTTTCCCTGCCAGCAGTGTCCTTCCCTGGTACACACACAGAAGGGCACAAAAGCCACTGGAAGAATCAAGGCAGGTGCCAAATCTACGTATCTGGTTTTAACTGAACATGAACCAAGACCTTCTCAAAGGAAACGCTGATTATTTTTTGTCAATAACTTGCCAGTGCCATGCAAGTGAAATAAAAGGGTCTTTGGTGGATCTGTGTAAAAGGGGGAGTAGGCCGAGGCCAGCTCCTGGTGAATGGCTTTGTGTGGCATTGAATGTGGCTTCACAGCCGTAGCTCCCACCGCCTGCCACAGAGGGAGCTCTCAGCCCCACCTCCCGTTAGAGGGGAGACGTCAAAGGAGAGGGATTTCCCTTTGTCTTCCTCCTTAGCCTGTGATAGCTATTTTGCCTTAGTGGTTCAATTGTCATATGGCTTTCTCGGCAGTAGCTGGAAGCCAGAAATGGCGTTGGCAGTTCCTCCTGAGGCCCTCTTGTGAAGCAGGAAGTGTTTGATTCACAGGCTGACTGTATTAGTCAGGTTTTAATTGCTGTGACAAAATACCCGAGAGAGAAACAACTGAAGGAGAAAAGATTTATTTTGGCTCACAGTTCCAGAGGTTTCAGTAAGCTGGCGGCAAGGCAGAAACATCATGGCCAAAGGGTGTGGTGGAGGAAAGCTCCCACCTCATGGCATCCAGAAAAGAGAGGGAGAGAGAGAGAGGAGAGAACATGCATACAGGAGAGGGGGACATGATACAGCCCCTAAGGGCATGCCCCCAAGGACCCACTCCTCTCAGCCAGGTCCCACCTTCTACAGTTTCCACTACCTCCCCATAGTCCATTCAGCTACGAAAACACCAATGGATTAATCTATCGAGGCGGTCAGAGCCCTCATGGTCCTGCCACGTAAAGTCCCACTTCTGAGTCTTGCTGCACTAGGACCCAGTCTTCAACACATGGGCCTTTGGGGACCTTCCAGATCCAACTGTAGCACTGACGAAAGCTCACACACCACCATCTCCAAAAGGAGTTTCCCCCAGGGAAGCAAATGCCACCCATGGTCCTGGCTCCAGAACAGAGAGGGTAGGACATGTGGCATCCAAATTTGAGGTATTTTTCCAGAGTCAGAAAGCTGGTGTTGGGCTTCCTCTGGGAAACTGCTAGGTGCAGCACTGGGTGAGTGGAATAAAGTTGAGTTTTGAAGAAGTTACTCCCCATGCCTACCCCAGCACCTGACTGAAGTGGCCATGAGACAGCACTGCACTGGTGACATCTGTGCCTCTACCCTTTAAGGACAAACTCCCATCATCCCCGCATTCTCCACTGTGCCCCACCAGATTCTTGCCCTCCTCTGAAATCACATACAACTTACTGTCTGAATCCTTCAGAGGAGAAACATCACTTTAAAAATGGACACATAATAATTGTATATATTTATGGGGTACAGCATGATATTTCAATACATGTACACAATGTATGATGATCAAATCAGGATAATCAGCATATCCATCAAACATTTATCAATTTCTTGTGTTGGGAACATTCAAAGTCCTTTCTTCTAGTTACGTTGAAATATATAAGGTTTCATTTTCTCTAGTCTTCTTACTGTATTATAGAACAGTAGAACTATCTATTTTTAGGCCTATTTACCTCCCTCTCCCTATTCTCCCCTCTTCCCTTCTCAGCCTCTGGTAACCACTTTTCTCTATGTCTACAAAATCGACTTATTTAGCTTCCACATGAGTGATGGCTTGTGGTATTTGTCTTTCTGTGCTTGTCTTATTTTACTTAATGTTCTCCAGGCCCATCCATGTTGCCAAAAATGACAGGGTTTCATTTTCTTTCATGGCTGAATAATATTCTATTGTGCATATCTACCACATTTTCTTCACCCCTTTGTTTGTCAATGGATACCTAGGTTGATCCAATATCTTGGCTACTATAAATCATGCTGCCATAACAAGGGAGTGCAGGTATCTCTTTGACATATTAATTTTCTTTTCTTTGGATGTATACCCAGTCATGAATTGTATGGTAGTTCTACTTTTAGGTTTTTGAGGACCCCCCATTTTATTTTCCATAGGTGCTGTGCTAACAGTCCTACCAACAGTTCATAAGGCTTTCCCTTTCTCTACATCCTCCCCAGCATTTATTTTTTTGTCTTCTTGATAATAGCAGATGACAAGTGTTTTATGTAGTAATATGCCCCAAACTTTCAACATTAAGGTAGTACTCTGAGAAAAAGTAAGATCTAGCAGCATGGTTATTAAATTTCCATTAGTTATGATTTTTGCTATATTCACCTCTGCCCAAAGTACAAAATATTTATTATTTTTATTCATAATAGCTTTCTTCACCAGAGATATTAACATGTTTCCATTTTAAAATTGAGCAATAACAGAGTAAAATGAACTGATCTTAAGAGTAATGCTCAATGAAATATCATACACACACACACACACACACACACACACACACACACACACATATACACACACACTCCACAGCCTTCACCCAGACCAAGATATAAAGCACTAAATTTGTTTTTTTAAAGGAAGCACAATATCATTACCAACAATAACTTCAAAAGCAGAGTTTGATATGCTTATTAAATTTTTCTCACAGCTAACAAAATAAATAATTATAAATTACAAATGTGCATGTTTCATCCGAAAGCGCCCTTTGTGGCGCTAGATGTTACAGTGCCGTTCACTTGGTGATCTGTTGGATAAGTGTTTCTTGAGCACCTACTGCATGTCAGACCTCGTTCTACATGGGGAATATGGCGGTGAATACAACAAACACAGTTCTTGCTCTCATTATGTTCTAGTTGGGACAATGAACAACAACAGCGAAGTAAAAAGGAAAAAAAAAGACATAGTATGTCAGATGGCGACAAGACTTGGGAGCAGAATAAGGCTGGAGAAGGGGATAGTGAGTGTTGGGTTTGGGAGAAGTTGGGATTTGGAGATTTAAATAGGACGGTCAGATAAGGCCTAGTATTTGAGCAAAGACCTGAATGAAGGTCCAGGGACTAAACCATTATGGGGGATGGGATTTTCAGGTAGCTGTCTGTTTCCTAAAGCACACACACCCACAGGCGGCAGCGTGCCAGAGTCATGGAGAAGCAGCCAGGAGTGGATAAAGCAGGGCTTAGAAGTCTGACATTTAGAAGTTCTTACTCTATCTCTGCCATCCACTTGTGTGTCTTTGGGCAAGTTAGTTAATCTCTCAAAAATGTAGTGTCGTATATTGGAGAAAGAGTTTTCCCTTTGGTAGTTGTGCTCTGGATTAGAGAAAATATATGTAAAACAATTGGCTTAGTATTTACTGTATATTTGGGGTTCAGTTGATTGTGGATGCTATTGTATATAGTAGGCACTTAATAAATATATGCTGATTAGACACGGAGACTGCAGTGTCCTGATCTTCAAAATGACCATTTCTTTCACTTTTTATTCAAATTTCAATAAGTAGTTAAATGAATAACGTGTCTTATAAAGCACTACGCTACACAGATTTCAAGTGAAATATGACTTGCTTTCTGATCTTTGGAAATTTTTTATCTAATTGGAAGAATAAGAAAGATAGATACTGAGTCTGTTTGCGAGTTATTTAGCTCTCCTTTCAGGAATATGGAAGGACTTCGCTTCCCTGCTCCTTTGAAATTAAGTGTTCATGTGATTTGCTTTTGCTTATGAGGACTGCATCCCAGAGATGTCTTTTATTTCCTGAGGAAAGCCTTGAGCTCTAGTGCAAAACTTGTCCTAAAGTAGGTGCGAAGATGGACTCTCTATCAGTTGGGGTTCCTGTGCCTTTCTACTGACCTACACAGAAAATGCAGAAAGAGCAAGAAATAAACTTGCATTAAACCACTGAGATGGGCAACTATTTGTTACTGCAGCTCCATGTACCTTATCCTGACTGAAACCACATATAAAACAACCAAAGGACACGATTTAGTGTTCATGCCACTTCCTTATAATAGTAACAAGATAATAAAAGAAGGCTAACATTCTAGGGTGAGAGATATAATGAGATAAATATATCATCAGTATGTTAAGAAAGAGTTAAAGAACATCAAAAATATCATGCCTTGATAGAAAGTTTTAAAATCAACATGTAAATTTATTGATTTGCCATTCGTATTCCATGTTTGAGCAACTAAAAATCTGGAGAAAATTTTCAGAAAATTATAAATGGATCTGAAAACATTTTTTTCAATGCCTCAACATACATTTTTCTCAGTTCTTGAAATTCACTAACATATTCTTTCATAGATTTTGTAAATATTAGTATTTATATTTAATTTGTAGTTTAAGGAGAATTACAGTGGCTTAAAACCCAAGCACTGATCAAGTAGACACAAATTATCATCAGAATAGAATATAGACATGCTGTGTATTACTAAAGGAAAAATAGTTTTGAGATGTGTCAGTCTAAACTGGAAAAAAATGTTTGCTTTAAAAACTTTGCACCAGCCAAATTCACCAAGTGTTGTACTTTCCCAAAATAAACAGGAATATCCCATGGACCACTTGTTCATGACTTAATGTTTCTGTGAATTCATTTACTCCTCAATTACTGAGCCTTTCTTTATCAGCACTTGTGTGTGTGTGTGGTGTGTATGTGGTGTGTGTGTGTGTGTGTGTGTGTGTGTGTGTGTGTGTGTGAGATTGGGGATTTGAACCCAGGGGTGTTCTCCCTCTGAGCTACATCTCCAGCCCTATTTTATTTTTTAATTTGGAATAGGGTCTCAACTAAGTTACTGTACATTAGCCTCAAACCTACAATCCTCCTGCTTCAGCCTCCAAAGTATTGGTATTACATGTGTGCACCACCACGCCCAGCTTTACCAGCACTTTTGATCCCTTCTATCATTCATCTCAATGCTCTCCTTTTCCTGGCTTGTTCTATCATAGGAGGCTATAGAAGAATGCCAAGAAGGGGTTTAATGATGTCCTTGTGGAGAACTTTCATACCAGGGCGTTTATCTCAAGCCAGAACATGGGGAGGTTTTGTTTTTTCTTGGTGCGTCTAGTCTTCCACACCTGATAAAATTACCCAAGTCTGTGCTGTACTGAATACACTACAGATCTCTTAAAAGGAGAAGAATCCCATTTTGTAAAAATAAGATGGTGCTAAAGAATTTATTTTGAACATTCCAAAGAAATGCATAATTCCATTTAGAAGCTAAATTTGAAAAAGAAATATGAAGTTTTCACTCAATATTACTTTAAATTCAGAATGCTAAAAAACAGACTAAATATGGCACCAAATGAATTTTACAGCCCATACATTTCAATTAAGTCCCCTTTAACCTTCAGTATATTTCTATTTTTGGTCTGATTTAGTCAAGTAAGTGTTGATATCTTCTATTTCTCAGATAATATTTAATTTATTTTCAATTGTCAGCAGGTGAGAATTTGCCAGTAGAAATGTTAATTATTATTTTTTCACTCCTATCCACTGGCAGCTTTTTTGGGTTCTCTTCTCTTTTCTCCTCCCATGCTGTCCCTGTTTTCTGCTTTCAAGCTCCATATAATAAATGTTGTTCAAGTGGGGTGTGGTTATACAGTACAGTACTTGGGAGGCTGAGACAGGAGGATCACAGGTTCAAGGACAGCCTGGGCAACTTAGCGAGTCCCTCATCAACTTAGCAAGACCCTGTTTAAAAATAAAAAATAAAAAGGATTGGGTGTGTAGCTCGGAGGTAGACTATCCCTGGGTTCAATCCCCAGTACCAAAAAAAAAAAAAAGTTGTCAGTGTAAGGCTGAAGATTGTTTTGATGACAGGACTTTAATATCCATGAGTAGAGAAGAATACACTAGTGATAAAGTTGTCTAATTGGGAAGGTCAAGGAAAACAGGGTAGGGCCCACTGTGCAGGGTGGGTGGGCACCCTGCATGGAGAGCATGATGTTTGCCTCTGTCTGACTCTACCAGGGGCAGTCCTGCTTCCTATCTCCCAGAGCATCTTGCTCCCCTCTGCTCAGTGGTTGCCCTGCTTTTCCCTGAAAACAAAGGCTCAGGCATAGCCAGCGCGGGTCCCAGGTTCCTTTGCTCTCTCTCCCCATTGACTCCCTGAGGTCTTGGACACCTCCCCTCAACCCCTTGATTCTGAGATGTTGCTCGGACCTCAGGCTGGCTCAGTCACAGCTCAGAAGAAGGGAGTGTGGGCCCTGCCTCTGTCCACCCTTCCAAGCCTCTAGTAAAACCACACTCAGAATGATCAGGGAAGCTATTGGAGTCTCACGGAAGTGTAGCTGTGATTCAAAGACCCCTTGGGAAGCCTCTGGGCCACTGGTGCTGGAGCAGAGACTCAGAGAAGGAAAGTGGGTGAGCTGACACTACTCTAGCAGTAGGACAGTCTTCCTGTTCATCACCACCTTGGGGTTCATTCAGCCTGACTCGAATCTACTGCCTCCTCCACTTCCTTCTGCATTGTTATGGAGTCTTCTAGTGGACTTCACTTGTTGATAGTTGTTATAATATTTAAGTGACCAGAAGGAAGAGAAAAAGAAACAAACCAACAGAACAAATTTCTAGATCTCCTGAATGTTTTACCCAAGCTTGTGAACAGGCTAACTGAAATGTTGTGGGAATCTACTGGCTCAGAGAGTCATGAGCACGTCTATCGATCTTTCGTCTTAACATTTACATTCTTTTAGACACACTTTATCTTTTTATTTTAAAGCAGAAAAGTTGTAGCTCAACTGAGGACTTGCTCAGCCATGAAACTATGAAGCATTACAGAAAGATGGTATAAAGTGCTGTTCTGATGGCCCATTTAGCAATGGGTAGGGCCCACGTTAACTCAAGTTGGGGAAAATGGAAATGTTGACATTTCTTTAAACAATAAAAATTACAAGTGATTGCCAAAGTGCCAGGAACTGACATTTACAGAGACTGTTCGCCGATTATAGATATGAAATATCATAAGTAATTAGCTCGTGGCAATTACCTGCCCCTTGTTATTTTGCTTTTAAAATATTTTTAAAGCTTAAGTTACTAAAATTTCAAATAATCCTGGGCTGTGCTGTCATGGGTCTTTATCCGAATGAATCGTGGTCTCTTGTAAACAGTCTTATGATCTGATTTCCATTGGGACGGGAGTTGTAAAAGGCCAGGGATTTTCGGTGGATTTACACATATACTGTTTCAGTTGTTACCAAGGTCAACTTAACGGCCCTTTTCCTCACAGTCTTAAGAGCACTTGCCACCCAGTCTCCTTCTATCACATTGGAGGGAGTGGGTGATGAGATTAAAAGGAGCTGAAGATGGGGGTGTGGAGCAGCCAGGCCTCGGTGAAATCGCCAGCGCCAGCGTGATTTCCTTCTGCGGTCCCTGCTGTCAGCTAATTAGCTCGGTGGCATTTGTTGTTGGAAAACTGGCTTGTAAAGGTAGGTTGTGCGGGAGGCAGGAGCTGATGTATTTTTCTTTTGGAAAATCTTGTTCTGCGGAAGTCATCTTGCAAAGAAGAGATACTTGGGAAGAAAAAGGGAACCTGGAATTTGGATGCCCACGAAGGCCCCCAAAGCGAGCAGGCAGCCTAATCCTCTGGGTGTCTCCTCTGCTGTCCCCTAACACCACAGGAGATGGGCTGGCTTTCTTAGGATTTGCTCAGCCCAGGCTGGAACCATTACAAACAAATTAATAACACTCCATTACTGGCTACATTTTCAATGAAGTTTAAATAGTCTGAGTTATGATGATTAGTGAGAAATGCACGGATAATAAAGGTAAATGAGATTCATATTTAATCCCCAACTCTAAACGACCGGTTTGATTGTCTTATTCACTTGGCAAACAATTTCATTTCTAAATGTTATTTCAGCCACAGATATAATTTCTTTAGCACAGCAGAAAGGAGGAGATTAAAATGTGAGATAGAGGCAGTACTTACCTTAGACTGATTAATAGGCTTGGGATGGTCCCCTGCTGCCATGCTTAAAAGCAACAAGACCTGCTTTTCTATCCTGGCCTGTATAAATGGATACTTCCTGGGTGCCAGGAAAATGTCTCTGATTAGTCAGAGTAAACCGCACTTACGTGGCAGGCCTACACTCTCCCTTATCAAGTCTTAAATTTGGGGACTCTCGGAGCAGCACCTCCTTTCCTAAGGAGACGCGGAGGAGGCAGGTTCATTGGGAGTTCACACACTCCTAGTTCACTGTTCTCTCCTCTGCCGTATGCTAACTAGGCCCAAACATGGAGCAACCGGAATAAACACCTACACAGTTCCATCCAGGGACATAGTGAGGTCAATTATTCAGTGTAGACAAACCACCTCTACATTGATAGCAGAAAAGGAGGTGAGGGTGGGGGCTTCTACTTTTACCTCAAGTTTTACTCAGGTCATGCTGAAGTCACAGGCACTGGGACCATTACATTTATTTTATTTTGACATATTTATACTTATTGATCATGTACAACATATTTGTTGTTGTTGTTGTTTTGGTACTGGGGATTGAACCCAGGTTGGTGCCATATCTTGGTCACTGTGAAATCATTTAGAATCTGAAATTTCAATGACAGTTTTCTAGAAATGAAAAATGGTGTAAATGCTATGGGGTGTAATTCCTATGTCTGAAGGAAACCCCTAAGTGACCCCGTTAGTTTTTGGTTGAGGCAGGCCTTTCTAAGGACTACAGGAAGAACATGCCTTCTGAAAATTCGCCTTGTAGGTTGCCTTTTCTCTGGGCTTCTCAGCACTGCTCCTCAAAGCAGAACAGAAGAGGGAGCTTACTGTGTCAACCCCTCCTCCCCCGTTAGCAACTCTGAGAACAAAACATCAGCTCTGAATCACAGCAATCGACTGGCAACTAGAGTTTTGAACTTGCTGTGAGTATGGAAGACTGGGAGAGCTGTAAAATATTCCTGAACCCCATGGTCAAAAACGACAACATTCTTTAAAACTCTGCATGAAATTCAATCTATTTCTTCCTTTCTCGGATTACAGGATCCTTGGTGTAAAAAATGACATTTTTAAGCGAAAGTGCAAAGTTAATCTATCATAGTTCGCCTCCAGGTGAGATTTATTACAGATTGCTTTCTAAAGTGGGTGTGCTCTCTCAGCATACGTAGGTCATGCTCATATTATTATTATCCAGCTGAAAAATCCCTAGCATATGCAACGCCTGAGAAATGAGTGGGCAAGCCCACAGAATATGACACTTATGCTAATCTGCGCCCTGCTGTGGAAAAACACACACAAGGATTCCATTACCACATTCATTAGGCTGCAGCACACTCTCCCCTGAATAGGGATTATGAACTATAATAGACCGAAAGCAGTCGATTGAGCCCACTTAGCCAAAACGCTCTGACATTGGCCAAATGTGTTGGCACGGAGGAGATCATCAGCTCAAACGCTGCAGAGGACGTTCCTGGTTGGGAGTCTGTCCTTTCCTGTGACTGTCACATTCATCAACTCATGGCCCATGCCATTAGCTTAGACAGTGAAGGCTGGAACCAACAATATATTTAAGGATCGGAGTCTGGGGTAACTTTGAAACGTGCTATCCAGCTTGCTCCGTGCACCTGTCGTGCAGTGCCTCTGACCTTCCCCATCCACACTTCTTTTCTGATTACGCCCAGAGAATGAGTTGTGTGGTGATAAAATTGTACAGCTAGAAAAGAAATTAGAATCAGATGCAAAAGCCAGTGTGGCGCCCAGCTTGTCCGAGTCTCCTCTGTTTGGCTTTCTGGGCTACTGGAGGCCGTTGTCACCTATCAGTCTGATCTTTCTACAGTGGCAGAAATATTTGCCACTGGTGAGCTCAAAATATTTCAAATATTGTCAGAAATAATAAAGAAAAGGAATACAAGTTACTGCTTGGGAGATGTTACGGAATCCGGCTATGCGAGCAGAAGGAAAAGATTTAAATTGCATCCATGTATATTATTAAGAAGATAATAATAAAAACCGTCTGTGCAAAACATGTTTTCAGCCTTAGGTTCTAGGAAACTTTGTCTAGGCTTCTCCCTTGCAGTTTGGAAGTTTAGCGGGAAGCTTTTAAGCTTAGTTGTACCCAGAACCTTTACTTATATCATCGATGTGTTCCTGAAGAGCTACAGATAAATCAAATTGTGTTTCTGTGAACCAAATCGCAACATACTTAGGGACCTTCTAACTAAACTAACTGCAAGGAATCCTCACATGTGTAAAGTGAAAGATGCAATTTTAAGCTTGAACTGCAAATAACTTTTGAGTTTATCATCCATCCAGTATGTTCCAAGTTTACCTTACTGGGATTTCCAAAAGTGGGGTTGGCAGGAATAACGAAAAGGGAATGGGGGGAGCACTTGAAAAGAGAGCCACCAAACTGAAGCCATTGCAGCCTTTTATTTTCTCCCCATCTTGAGAAAACGGGAATGCCAAGGAATGGTGAACCTCATTTCTCTTCGAATGCCCAGGTGGCGTCAAGTCATGTGTTTTGGAAAGGCATAACTAACCTCTTGAGTTTTCTACACATAAACTCCATCTAGAACGGCTGATGATGCCCATAAATCCAGGGGAAGAAATGCCGATGGTACCCAAGCGCCCCGCTCTGCTCACGGAAAAGGCAGCATCCACACTGCAGAAGCAGACCCATGTGGACAGGAGAAAAGAAGGGCTCCTGGAGGGAACTGGACTGATCTCCTCCTCGCGATGCAGCTGCACCACCCGCTCTCTGGAGCATCCACTTAATTGAGTCCTGCCCCGCATCTTCCAGCTTCCTGAGACACCGGGATGCATCAAACAGGTTGAAGGACGCTCTGTTTTCTTGCCAGGGGAACATGGCCCTTTGCACCACGATTGTAATACAATCTTTCCTCTCTGGGGCTGCAAATGCTACAGTGCAAAACTGTGTTTGAAAACCTCTTTTATCATTCATCGTCTCCAGACTGAAATCATTTTTGACAACCTCTGCAGAAAACAAGCAGCTTTCTGGCTACTGGCGAGTCGATTAAAGGGAGGAAACACATGTTCACTGTCAGACGGAGCCCCCGGAGAAGCACTGACAACCTTTTAACCCCCTTTCCCAGGGAAAGGGCCCAAATGTTGCTCTGGAACAAAATCACCACATTGTCTTAAGCATCTTTTCATTTAATGTATCTCCCCCCCCCCAAGGCAAGACCCTTAAAATAATAATCCTTGGCACCTCCATTTTTATTTTGGATATTAACAAATCTGTGTTATACCCTATTAGGAAAGACAAGGAAAAGAAGATCACTCATGAATGTCTTTTATGAACTAACCCCTCTTTTCATTTTTTTAAAACCATCTGACCACGGTTTAAATACCAACACGCTGAGGAGTTCACTCACCTCATATAGCGATTCCTCAAAACCAGCCAAAAAGCCACAGGAGTGAAATTTTCTGAACAGTAGGAAGGCCGATGAGCCCACATTATTAACACACTGAGCGGTAAGACCAGGCCATGGAAACTTTTGTGCAGCGCAGGGTCCCGAGCCAGAGCTGTCTGTACGTTACTTATGCACGTGTTAGCAAGCAGAGCTATTTCCATAGAACTTAATCAGAAGCAACGAGGCTGGGAGAGGGAAGGTTCTATACAAAACTGAAAATGAATGTTAGATGTGTGGGTTTTCTTCTTAAAAGAAAAAAAAAAGTAATTGTTTTAAAACACCAGTGCTATAATCATCGCAATTACAAAAATACCTCACCCTCAGTTCCTTAACCTGTAACCTCGGTCTTTTTTCCCCTCAGCCTTACTGGCTCTGGCAGTTTGGTCTATTATGAGAAAACGTTCTGTTTCACCCCCTCCCGTTTCAAGATCTCACATGTGCTTCTTCAGTCAAAAAGCAGGGTGTCTGGGGAGACTTGAAAGTTGCTGCTTGGGAGGCTGGCAGGGAAGGAGGCTCAGCAGAGACCGCCACTGGTATAGAGGGAGGAACGGCTGCCCCTGTGTGAATTGATACGTGGGGGCTCCTCTCCACCTTCTTCTATCAGCCCTTCTCTCAAATTGAGTTTCAAATTAATTTTTAGTTCATTATCTTTTACTTAAGCAACATTTGCCTACCATAGAATTAACAATGTTGAAATGAATAACTGCACAACATCTAGTACATTCACACACAATGCTGCACAACCAGGACTCCTATCTAATCTCCAAGCCACCACTTCAAAAGAAAGCCTTGTACCCATTAAGCACGTGATTCCATTTCCTCCTCCCCCACAGCCCATGGCAGCACTGATCTGCTTTCTGTTCCTATGGATTTACCTATTTTGATATTTCATATCAATGGAATCATATAGTATGTGACTTCTTAGATCTTCCACTTAGCATAATGTATTTGAGGTTTATCTACACGGTAGCATAAATCAATGCTTCATTCCTTTTTATGGCTGAATTTTTTTATGGTGCATTGAACGTAGGTGCCATAATTTGTTCACCTATTCGTCCATTGATGACATTTGGGTTGGCTGTGTGAATAGAGCTGTGAACATTAGTGTACAAATGTTTGTTTGAGTACCTCTTTTCAGTTCTTTTGGAGATAAACATAGGAGTAGAACTGCTAAGTCATATGGTAATTCTGTTTCACTTTTCAAGGAACTGCCAAACTGTTTTCAACAGTGGCTGGGCCATTTTATATTCCTAGGAGCAACACACAAATGTTCGTTTCTCCATATCTTTGACAATGCGTATTGTTTTCCATTAAAACATTATTATGATATCCATCCTACTGGTTGTGGAATTGTATCTCATCGTGGTTTTGATTTACATTTCCCTAATGACTGATCTTTCCATGTATTCGTTGGCCATTGTATACCTTCTTTGGAAAAAGGCCTTTTAAAGTCTTTTGCTTACTTTTGAATTTTGTTGTCTTTTTGTTGAATTGGAAGAGCTCTTTATATATTCTGCATCCCAGACCCTCATCAGATACATGATTTTTAATTATTTTCTATCTGCTATAGCTCATCTTGTCACGTTCTTGATGATATCTTTTCATGCACAAAATTTTTAATTTTGATTAAATCCAATTATCTATTTTTGCTCCTACTTTGAAGGTGTCATAGTGAAGAGCCCATTGCCAAGTCAATATTCATGAAGACTCACCCCTATATTTTCTTCTAATAATTTTTTAAGTCTAGCTCTTATATTTAGGTCTTTGATCTAGTTTGAATTAACATTTTTATGTGGTATAAGATCAGAGTCCAGCTTCAATCTATTGCATGTGGATATCTAGCTGTTCCAGCACACTTTGCTAAAAAACTATTATTTCCCCATGGAGTGGCACCCTTGTTGAAAATTAAATGTCCATAGATGTAGAGATTCAAATTTTTGGCCTATGTGTCTGTCCTTATGCAAGTAATACACTTTTTTGATCCTATTAGCTATCTTTGTAGTAAGTTTTGAAATCAGGAACAGTGATTTCTACTTCCTACCAGCTTTCCTGATGAGCCCATCATGATGAGCTTATAATTCAGACCCAGACTTTCACTCTTTCTCTGCTTTCCTGCAAAGTCTTTAGTTCTAAAACCCGAATACATCTCCAAGCACATTATCTATTGTATTATTGTTTATAAAATTCCCTTGCCCCTTCAAAGTTTTACAATCAACCAACACTCCCTCATGAGAAATGCTTTTTGTATTCTTATAGTTTTCAAGTGATATTTGGTGAGGAGTGGCTTCAAGGGTAGTTTGCTCTCTATTATTTGAAATACACATTTCTGAATTTTTTACTAACACCATGTGTTAGTCAGCTTTGTTTTGCTGTGATCAAAATACTTGACAAGAACAACTTAGAGGAAAGTTTTATTTGGCTCACAGTTTCAGAGGTTCAGTCCATGGTGGGCTCCAAGACAGAAACATTATGACAATGGATGACAGAGGAAAGCTGCTCAGCTCATAGCAGCTGGAAGAGGGAAGATGGGGGGGGGAGGACAAAGGACAGATCTAGTTCTCAAGGCCATGCCCCCAGTGACTCACCCCTCCCAGCCATGTCCCATCTCTGAACCTTGCTGCATTGAAACCAGGCTTTCAACACATGCGCCTTTTGCCTTTTGGGGACATTCCAGATCTAAACAGTAACACACCACATTCAGAATGCTTTCCTGAATGGCTTCAAAGAAACATTACTAGTGCTGGTTACTAGGAGCCTGCAAAATATTGATGGATGCTTGGAGAAGGAACTAGGCTGTTCTATTTCTACAACAACACTACAGTCTGTTCTGGTTTGGGGTACATCTCAGTTTCGATGCTGAGTTTAGTGAAAGATCCCCAGCCATACCTCACACCAAATCCTATAGCGAATGTGGCGCACATATGACTCCATGTTCCTGGTCTCTCCTGGGCTCTGCGTGGACAGATCTGAAGGGAGTCTTGGCTTTGTTTCCATCAGGTTATTTCTGTCTTCAGAGCTTCCATGTCCCTCCACCTGGAAAGGCATGAGGGACATTTCAACTCCCCAAAGATGATGATTAAAATTACTCACACAGGATAAGTCTTCTTTCATAGAAAAAAAAATCAGACTTAAAATGCAGACTGAAAACACTCCCTGAGAGAAGCAGTATACTAGTGTTTTTGGGGGAAAAATGGAATAATTCCAGTCACCACATAGAATATTCCTGAAGTAACATTACATCATCCAATCCCTGGTTTCACTTGAGGAAACGGCACCCAAGAAACTGGAGTATTTCATGCTTTTACAACCGCTGGTATCTGGTGAACATGCCATGTTTTCAAAGTGAGAGAGAACAAAGAGAAAGATACAAATTCAGAGAGGCATCGGAGAACTCACACGCTTGCAGGTAGCTGAATGCAATGAGATGCCGGCTTTCAATCTTAGCAGAGGTTTGCCTTGGAAACACGGAGTGATAAAGAGGAGATGGCCACTATGAGCACAAGACCAGAGACTTCAAGAATTTGGAGCCAGTTTCCAAGCTTGGTGGTGCTGCATGAGGCATGAGTGGCTAGTGCTTCTTCTGGCTCTTTTCAGAAAAACCACACAGAAGTAAAGCTCGATAATGCTGCCGAGGTCAGAGGAAGCAGGTCGATTGGAAGGGCCTCTCTGATTGCATGCTCCATCTTTTGGTGACTTCATTTCTTCTTCCTTACTTCTAGACAAGTAAAATGTCATTTTTGTAATATACCGATTTATTAAATATGTACCGTATGCTTCAAGCCGTAGTTGGTTCTTTATAACTACTGCAAAATCTATGATGATATATTAACCCTCATTCTACAGATGAGGCAACTAAGTACCAAGAAGATACGAGTGTTACCCAAGGAAACACATTTAATAAGTAGCACGGTCATCTTTTTCTAAGATAAATAACAAGTGCTCATTGTAGATAAAAAATGGGAAATGGAGAAAAATTATACAGATGGAAAGAATCAACTATAATATCACTCTCCCATAAATAATCCAAATTATCTCCTCTGACCAAGATGTACTTGCTTTGCGCTCCAAAATGTCTACACAGTAGCAAGCTGTTATGGGGGGTAGTGTCATCGTAATGTCAGCTGGTTTGTGTTGTTTTTGCTCCTTTTCTGCTCCCAAGTTTTCTTTTTCTTTCTGCATTTCTTACTTCTCACCCGCAGTGGGTCTGCTCTTTATATCACTCCTTTAAAGTGGGAGCTGAGGGAAATGAAAAGAGGGTTCCTGGTGGGTGGCAGGAAAGGCATGCAGCTTCTTCCCCTTAACTCTGTACTCTAGAGAATCCTTCCCACCCTCCCCTCCCTTGCCGGCCTATTGATAGATGACATGTAGCCTATGCAAGATGAACTGACAGCGCCGTGCACGCATGTTTACGAGCAACAGACGGTGGGAGTAAACACGGCCAAACCATCTTTCATCCATAGCACATATTATTGATTTTTCTCTAATTAAAACAGTCACAACAGTCATTGTTGTCATGCCCATGTTTCTCATCTTTTATATTTTAAATAGAAACCAGCTTGCCTGTTAAGAACCCAGCAGTCCTCTTTCTTTTATCCCCTCTTTTCCTCTCAGTTGAGGGCCATCTCTTTTGAAGGGATCTTTTTGGATCTCTGGCACTTTTATGATGTGAGGATCTCCACTCTTGTCAATCTCCATGCATCTTCTGGCCATAGTATTCTTCAGGAAACCAAAGGGTGAATTGTGGGCCCTGGTACCAGACGTCCCTTGAAGATCACCATAACTGGGAGTTGGGGCATCTGTTCTGTGATTCTCCCTGTTGACTGTAGTGTCAACATCTGGCCTTAGGATCTGGAGATTTCTTCATCAGCAGAAATGCCCCAGGCTCTGCCCTGTCATCTCTTCATCCCCAAGTGGCCCAAGCAGAGCCAGAGGCAATGGGAGAGGATGGGGAATTTCTGGAGCAGTCCTGTTCTAAAGGGCAACAGTAGTACAGTCAGCCTCCAGCATCCTTGGAGAACAAACGGCCCTGGGTGGAGACCCAGGGAAGCATCCAACCCTAGATCGTTACAGGAGGCTGGAAAGTGGTGGACGCTGGGAACCCTGGGGCTGTACCAATGACAAAAATGTTTAACAGAAACTAATTTTCTGCTTGATACATGGGCAAATGAGAAGAGTCTCAGGAATGTATTTATCTGCCAGTGAAGGCTTCTGGGTGGTTTGGCAGTGGAAAGCCTGCTAGGCACAGGTCCTGGCATCCCTGCCACCACCTGGTGTTATGGTTTTAAGCAAACACTGAACACACGTCCAGCTTTCTGTTTTCTCCTCTGTGTGTGTGTGTGTGGGGGGGGGATGGCACCTGTGAGCATTTTTTAGTTTCATGGAGTCCCTGGCAAATGGAGGAAAGGAAGTAAGGAGACTAGAGGGCTCCGGATCCCATCATCCTATAATCTACAACCATTATATATATATAATTTCTATGTTCCAAGTGTTGGCAAATGAGATCAAAATCTGTAACTTTCAGGAGTTGACCTCCCAGTGGGAAGACCAACAATAGACAGATAGATGTATAATATAATGTCAGGAAGTACTAAGTGATACAAAGGAAGTGAGAAGTGGTTTTAAGATTGACTGACCCTCAGGGCTGGGTACTTGGAGTCATCTTTGGCGCATGTAGAGCCCAGAGCAAATCATGTTATATGTCACCTCTTTCCACACCTACCATCCAGCAGACATTTTTTAATAAATCAAAGACAAATTGGAGAGCAAAAATGCAGCATATAAAGATCACATGCAGGATGAGGTACATGTGATTAGAAGAGAGAAACTAGTCCATCCACTTGAGGAAGGGGAGAACCAGTGGTTCCGGGGTGATGGTACAAGAGCCTCAGCTGTCAGCAGATAGCCCTTCTTTTTGCTAACAACTGTCTTTTTCAGCCACTGCTAGATAGGGTGCCCCATGTTTAGACCCTAGGGCAATTTCCCGTAGTCTATGATTGGGTATCATGGAAGGTATTATGGTAATAATAGGTAATATAGAATATTCCCTGAAAAGCTCACATTAATGTTCACAGTTGATGTAATTAAATCACAAGGGTTGCAATCTCATCAGTGGATAGAGCTATTGTAATGGATTTACTGAGTGGTAACCTAGGCAGCTGGAGAAGGTGGGTCCCTGGGGGTGTGGCCTTAGGAACTGTGCTTTTGTCTTTGAATCCCCTTGCTTGCTTGCTCTCTTGCTTCCAGCCTCCATGATGTGATAGCAGAGCCCTTACTCTCTCCCTCTCTCTGCTTCCTGCCACCATGTCCTGAGATCCACAGACGCCAGCCTCGAATGGACTAAACCCTGAAATCTCCAAAAACTGTGAGAAAATAAATCTTCCTTCCTCTAAGTTGTATGAGTAGGCTTTTTGGATTATATCAGTAAGAATGTTGACCAAGACAGAGGGGTTATATTAGCAATTCATGGTAGCTCAGGTCAAATCCATGGATTTGAGTGGAAAAAAAAGCCCATGTATCATCAGGAGGCAAAATACATTGAAGACTGAAAAGGCCTTTAATTCATATTTCCAAATCTTCATTTTTCAGCTGAAGATCCTGAAGAATATAACACTTGGAGAAGCAAAGCCAAGATCGCACAGTTGCTTAGCCATGTCAGAGCCGAGGGACTCCAGGCCTACGCTGCTGAGATTATCAACACCACTCAGCCATTCACCGGCTATTGGCTTACATATCAATTACACAAACAGTTAGAATCAAAGTGTTTTCCTAGGTGAGTGGTCTGCTAAATTGTCCAACAGAAATCAGTGGCTGTTCACTCAGGCTTGGTCCCTAATACTCTCCTAATTTAATTTTCTTCTGCTTATTCTCATCTGAGCTATTTGTTTCTCTTTATGATAGAATCTAAATTATACATTCATACCCATTTTATGAGTAGGACCTGAATCTGAGGCCTCAAAGGATGACTTGGCACTCACTTGACACAATTGGACTATAAAGATTTTCCATTTAAATGATGCAGAAAGGAAAGAAAAAGAAAGAAAATGCCTCTGGATGAATCAGAAATAGCAGACAACCATGGATTTCAACTCTTCTGTTTATGGAGTTGAACCCTTTAAATATGCAAAACAAGCCCTGTTGAGTTAATCTGCCCTTGGAAGGCTCCCAATTTTCTCTCTTACTGAAAAAAAGGGATATGGATCTGCAGGAGGAAAGGAAGACTACTAGAAGAGATTATATGGACTGCTGGGTTTAAATTCAGAAAACAATTCCTTCTATGTAGATGATCCCTTATGGTTTAGAAAACAGTTTCCCGTGCGTGGTCTCTTCAGTCCTCAGAATAGTCTGAGGATATTTCTAGGAGTGTAAGTGGCACATAGAAATGCAATGCACATTTGTCAGAGATAGAAGAGGCATGTATCAGAGGTGGAACCTAAAATTACAAGGTCTTTACATTTGGAAAAGACCTCCGACATTGTTTTGTTAAGCCTCCCCTACCCCCAACAGTAGCATTATCTAGTCTGTAAATGAGTGTCTTGGAGATGGTTGCTCAGAATTGCACAAGGTAGCTCATTCCATTAAAAAGAATAGTTTTTGTTAGTTTTTTTAAACTGTGAGCTCAAATTTACTCCTTTGTGGCTTTTACTCATTAGTCTTGGCTCAAGCGGGTGTGATACAGGGTAATAATACTAGCTACCACATGTGTGAAATGTCTACCGTGTGCCAAGTGTTACATATATTATCTTCCATCCTTGTGAGCCTTCTGAACAGGAATACTAGCTTCCACCTTTTAAAGCAAGAAACAGATGGCCAGAGAGATTAAACTAAATATGAAAAGACAACGATTAGTCATTGGCAAAGCTAGGATTTGAACTCAGATCTGTCTTGCTCTACCAGAACACATTGCCTGAGTTAAGTCTAATCCCTTTTATACAGTGTTGCGCCTCAGTATTTGAAAATAGTTTGGGAATCCCAGCAACATCTCTATCATAGTATCTGTTTGTTTGAGGTCTTTTTATGGGAAGGAGAATTAGAAAAGTGTATACACGCACCTAGCAATAAAATATGCATCTTATTTTAGAGCTCCGCATTCCAGGTTAAGAACCCATGACCATTCCTCCAATGGTTATTCAACCATGTGAGTCCGATCCCTTGCTTTTCTGGTGACATTATGCTGGAACTGTCCTAGGTTGTCAATGTCCCTCATTTTAGGTGAGGTCTGAGAATGAAAACGCTGTTTTAGGACACCACTGCAGCCCACTGGATGGACAGGTCTTCCGAATCAGCACCACCACTTTCGCTGCAGTGCATGCTGTTCTTCAATGAGCTCAACAGGGTTAAAAGACCTGAGCAATGTCATCTGTGATGATACTTACCTGTTAGACTCAAGCCTCCTTTTGATTCCAGTTCCAGGGTTTTCGGTCTAATAAGGTGAAGTCCATAGCTGGCTAATCAGACTACTGCTCATGTCACATCCAGAGTTGTATAGAAACTTTCTACGAACACGGTAAAATTTGTTTTCTTTTATACTATTCCAGAATATCATAGGAAAGAGAGGGCTGTGTAAATAAGGCCCCAAGGGGTTTCTGACCAGCAAGGATGTTCACTGGGCATGGGAGCATGTTTCCACTTAGTCTCGCCATTTTCATGCCATCAAGAAAGATCTTAAAGGACCTCTGTTCTCTTTTACTCCACACACGGGAGAGAAATCCTCATGAGAGTATGAATAGCCTTACAAAGTCAGTAGCATGACCTCTCCACAGGCATTATTATTATTTTTCTTTGCTGTCCATAAAATGAATTCAAGATTTTGCTAAAATTCCGAGGGCTAGATGCCTATCTCTTATAGGCAAGTTTTCCTCGGTTGGTTAATGTCTCACCTGTAGAAGAATCCTGTTCAGAGTTTTGCTTACCCTTTTCCTTTCTACCTGGATAAGGGAAAAGAAGGGAGGAGAAGCAAAGAGATGGAAAACAATAAAAATTTGTAATCGAGAGAGAGAAGGATCCATTGGATCTTATCCAAGGACCAAGATGCTGTAGATGTCACTCTCCCCTCTCTCCCCTCGTGGGTACTTTCTTTACTTGGCTTCTGACATAACACCCTTAGTCCCCCCACCCCCAGCTCACTGGTTTTTCTTTTTTCTTTTACATTGTTTATTTCTCCCATTAACCTCAATTTTTTTACTGTTGGAATGCCCCACGGGTTAGTCCTTGGTTCTTCCTCTCTCTACCCTCACTCCCTTGGAAACTTCTTCCAATCTCATGGTTTTAAACACCATGAATATGCAAGTAACTCCCAAAATTATATTTACACCCATGTCTCTCTCTTAAACTCCAGACATATGTCCCCAATTCCTTATTTAACATTTCCACTGGGAGATCTAATAGACACTCAGACTTAACATGTTCAAACTGAATTCCTGATCTTACCCCAGAGCACACACCCTGGCAGCCTTCCCCTTCTCTGTTGACCCTTTAGTTGCTTAAGCCAAAACACTCGGAGGTCATTCTTGGCTGCTGTCTCTCTAAGCCTACATGAAATCTGTGAGCAAGTCCTATTGTCTTTACTACAGTATACATCCAGAACCTTACCCTTTCCCATCTTCTTGTTCTATGTCATCATAATTTTATAAATTTTTCAATATTTAATTGACAAAAATTGGATATATTCGAGATGTATAATGTCATGATCTGATATATGTATACATGGTGTAATAATTACTGTAATCAGATAATATATCTACCACTATTCAACTCTGCCAAAATGTAAGGATCCAAAGCATAGTGGGGCACTGTTTTACAGGCATCAGATCAGTAAAGATGCTCAGATGAGGTACAGTGAAACAGTCACCTTCATACCTTGCAGTGGCACTGAGAACTGAAGCTCTTCCAGTTATTTTATCATGAAACAAACTACCCTCTAACAATCATTTTATTATCTCTCCTGGTTGCTGTGGGCCAGTAACCTGAGCAGGATGCAGCAGGAAGAGCTCACCTTTGCAACGTGAAGGCTAACGTCTGGAATCATCGGGAGATGTCTTCATTCTCTTGTCGATCAGTTGATCAGTTGGGATCTTGGCCGGCTGTTGGCCTCTCCATGTGGTTTGTCTACTGGGGCTCATTGCTTTGGAGAGAATGTTTCTTCTACATTTTTAGTTGAAGGGTGACATGCATACCTTAAGTGCACAAATCTCAAGTGCACAGTTCAGTAACGTTTCCTAAGGTGAGCACAGAGATGTCGCTCTCTCTGCGGGCAAGCTGGCAAACATCACCAGCAGACACAAAATCCTCTGTTCATTATCTCCCAGGGTAGCAGCTATTCTAATGACGTCTATCACCAGAATTTAATTTTGCCTTTTAAAAACTTTCCATGAATGAATTCATGCACTTGTGCTCTCCAGGATCTGGCTTCTTTAGCTTCATATTACATATATTGTCATGAGACAAAGCAAACGCTGACTCTTCATCACTGTGTAGTTTGACCCTGAGAAAATCTATCATAACTTATTTTATTCTGTCTTTTTTTTCATTTTAGGCCATTTTCTTAGGTCTTTAATGGCTAAATTTTCTTTTAGCAGAGTTTATAGCTTGCAAAATAAACGTCTTGCACTCTTTTCATTAAATTTATTTTAAAATAATTTTATATAGTAAAGAAATCCAATCAGCGATAGCATCGCATTTTACATTTAATTTTCTAAATATTTGCTTCAAGTAAATAGGAGCATAATTACTTTTCACATACTGCCCTTGTATTCTATGCCACTGCTAAGTTCATGGCTTTTTAAGCATTCCTCTGGATTTTATTTATCAACACTTGAGTCATCGTTTACTTAGTTTCGCTTTTTTTCTTCTCAATTTTAGTGTCTTACTTTTTCTTTATTATTTTATAAATTTATTTATTTGATGTGATGAGAATAGACTTTCTCTTATGGAAAACATAATCAGTGCTTTACATTATTTCTGATGTAGGCTGTAGGTTTTTAAATATGCATATACACACATATACACACCTATACAATCTTTATCATACCGAGGAGGTTTTCACCTATTGTTTTCTGAGAGTTGTTTTTATGAATGTGTGTTAAATTTCACACTTTAAATCAACCACTTTTTATACATCTATTTTTCTCCTTTATGTTGTTAATATGATAAATTACACTGACCATTTTTTTTTTTTGCAGTGCTGGGGATTGAACCCAGGGGCATTCTACTTCCGAGCTATACCCCCAGCCCTATTTTTTATTCTTTATTTCGAAACAGGGTCTCACTAAGTTACAGAAGGCCTCACTAAGTAGCTGAGGCTGCCCACGAACCCGGATCCTCCTGTCTCAACCTCCCAAGTACTGGGATTACAAGCGTGCGCCACCACAGCTCTGACCATTTTTTTAATGTGAGGCCAGCCTTGTACTCCTGGAATAAACTTACACTGCTTATGATATATTATCCTTTTATAGTAGCATTCATTTGCTAATAATAAAAATATTTCTGCACCTATGTTCCTGAGAAATATTATCCTGTGATTTTTTTTCTTGTAATGTTTTTGTCAGACTTTGGTATCAGGGTTATCCTGGGTTTATAAAATAAATTGGGAATAATTCTGTCTTCCATTTTCTGAAAAAGTTTATGAAAGTTGGTACTGTTTCTCATTTACATGTTTGAGAGAACTTAGTAATTAAGCCATATGGGCCTGGTGTTTTCTTTGTGGGGAGTTTTAAAATTTCAAATGCAATTTCTTTAACAGAAATGGGACAAATCAAGGCTATTCATTCTGGAGTTGATTTTCATAAATTTCATTTTAAAGGAATTTGACCATGTAAGTTGGCTCTATTCTTTGGCAAATGTTTTTTCATAATATTTCCCATTTTTTAATGTCTGTAAGATCTGTGGCAATGCTCCTCATTTCTGGAACTATTAACTTATGTTTTCTCTGTTTTTTAATTTTATTCTATTTTTGACTAGAGACATAAGAATTTTATAGGTCCTTTAAAGAACTAATTTTTGGCCTAGTTTAATTTTGCTATTTTTTGTCTGGTTTCTGTGTTGCTGGTTTCTCCTCTTACCTCTATATTGTTTATTCTTTTACACTTATAGTCTGCTCTTACATGGGAAGCACAGATCATTGATATAAATGGGTAGAAAGCTATTTTTTCTTTTCTCCATATTAATATGTTCAAATTTTGTTACTATTCAGGTTAAAATATTTTGTTTTTTCTTGTGGCTTCTTCTTTGATTCATGGTTTATTTAAAAATAACTTTATTTCCAAACATTTGTGAATATTTTAGGTATTGTATTGATATCTATATCTACTTTAATTACATTGTAGTCAGAGACACAATTTTTATGACAGGAATTCCTTGACATTTATTGAGACACTTTTTAGCTCAGCAGATGATCTATATCATTGAAGGCTCTATTTACATTTGGGAAAAATGTGCACTGCAATTTTTGGATATAGTGTTCTATCAATATCAGTTCAGTAAAACTGGGCATAGTATTGGGTACATCTTAGATCCTTTCAAATTGTTTTTTTCCTTACTCTAGCAAGTGTTGCAGAATGATAAGATCCCTTACTGTAATTATAGTTTTAACTATTATAACAAAAAGTGTAATTATGGTTTTATCCACTTTTCGCTTTATTTCTGTCCATTTTTGCATCACATAATTTAAAGCTCTTAAAGTTATTAGGGGTATATTTGTCTATTTCTTCCGAAGAATCAACCAATTTATCATTATCAAAGGTACCTCTTTGTATTTGATAATACTCTGTCTTTTTTTCGTGTGTGTGTGTTACTGGGTATTGAACCCAGGGGCGTTCTACCTCTGAGCGACTCCCCTACCTCTATTTTATTTTTTATTTTGAAACAGGGTCTCACTAAGTTGTGGAGGGCCTCACTAAATTGCTGAGACTGGCCTTGAACCTGCAATCCTCCTGTCTTAGCCTCTTAAGTACTGGGATTACAAGTGTGCACCACCATTCGTGGTTTGCTTTATCTTCTAAAAGTGACTTTATATGATAGTAACATAGACATCCAGCTTTTTTATGATTAACATTTTAATGTTAAATCTTTCCCAACTTTTTACTTAAAAAAATCTGCAGTTTTGCATTTAAGGTTCATTTCTTTCAAGTAACATATGGTGGAGGCTTATTTCTTATCCAGTCTAAAAATTCAAAGGTATTAATTGCAGTGTTTATTCCATTTATATTTATTGTAATTATTGATGTAGTCGTGTATACCATCTTGCTGCCTTTTTCCTATTAGTTCCATTTTTTCTGTATCTTTTTGTTTTTCCTTTTCTGACTTCTTTTGGCTCTACCTCTTTGTTTTTTGTTTTTAAAATGATTTCCCTAGGATTCAAATACACATTTTTTTAAAATTCATGTTATGTTACTTCAAGTTTAATAATAATTGTGCCTCATTATACATCCATTTACCTCCCCCATATTTTTGGGCTATAATATTATGTTTCGCTTCTGTACATAATATAAATCCTACAATATATTGTTATATTATTTATGCTTTAAACTATTATTTTATTATTATTTTTTTGGCGGTACCGGGGATTGAACCCAGGGGCATTTTACCTCCAGGCTACACCTACAGCCCTATTTTTTATTCTTTATTTTGAAACCGGGTCTCACCAAGTTGCAGAGGGCCTCACTAAGTAGCTGAGGCTGGCCGTGAATCCAGATCCTCCTGTCTCAGCCTCCCAAGTACTGGGATTACAAGTGTGCGCCACCACACCCGGCTGAACAATTATTTTATATGGGATCAAGAGATAAAATAAAATCTTTCTATTTGCCCATAGTTATCATTTGTGGTGTTCTTCAGCCCTTTCTGTAGATCTGATTCTCAATTTAGTATTTAGTTCAGCCTGAAGAACTTTCACAGTTTTCATAGTATGGTTTTCTGGTGACAAATTTGCTCACTTTTGTTTATCTGACAATGACTTTATTCCGCTTTTATTTTGAAGGGTATTTTCAGTGACTATGTATCTCTAGTTTGATATTTTGTAGATTATCCATTTTTCCTTGATATCATTATAGGAGTAATGATCTTTCCAGCTTTCTACATCCCAAGCAATAGCTGGAAGCCTCTATTATTATAAACTTCTACATTATTCATACATTCTTTTTTATTTTATTGGTACACTGTAATCATACATCTTGATGAAGTTCAGTGTGGTAGAGGCATACATGCACACAACACTCATTTAGCCCTCCCCCAGTTCCCACCCTATTCCCACCCCTTCCCTCCTTCCCGTGCTCAGCATAGTGATTGCCTTTGATACTTTTGTGTATGTACATCACATCCCTTGAGGTGTTTCCCTCTTCCCCCTCCCATCTCTCTCAGTTAGGTCACCTTCTTTTCTGATGAATAACAATAAATTTTAGATAAAAATCAACATCCTTATAGTCAATGGTCTCTCACATACTGAAATTAGTGACTGAGGACCACTCACATCGCAGCTTTTGTACAATTTCTTGGCCATCATTCGTTAAATGTTTACTGTGTTTTTGGTGTGGAAAAGAATTGTAAACCCCGTTCCACAACAAAGTCCAACCATCGCAGCCTGCCTTTCAAAGTTCTTACCACGGCACTCACCACACTTCAGGGCTGCTTACTGTGCCAGTCTTCTACAAGAACCTTCACAATATACAGGGTGTCCTCCTTAAAACATTCCCATCCTGCGTCTTTTCTAACTAAGATTTCCGTTTATTTGTAACGTTGCTCCGTATCACTACTGCCTTTCTGCTGCTGTATTTTTCCATCAGGTCTTGGGTGGACTCGATGAGTGCACTCATTGTTTTAACCGGAGCAGATGTGGAATTCACCTTGCACTTAGCTCTGTTAACTGGACCAGTAGTGACCATGCACGCACTCGCTCCTGAGGAGCTCAGAGCCTGCAGCGATGGTCCCCCTGAGCAAGTGATTCCTCGGGGGCCACACTGGTAGTCAGGATGGAAATGCCGATGGTGATGACCGTAGTTAGTCTTTAGTGAGTACTTACTATGTGTCGGGAACTTTCAGAATCTTTCCTTAATGTTTTGTATATATTCTTTCAATCGTCAAATCAACCCTAGGAGATAGGCATTATTTTTTATCTTTTTTCTTGTGTGTGTATATGTTTGTGGTACTGTGGATTCAACCCAGGGGCATTCTACCTCTGAGCTACACCCTCAGCCCTATTTTATTCTTTATTTTGAAACAGTGTCTCACTAGGTTGCTGAGGGCCTCACTAAATTGCTGGGGCTGGCGGCAAACCTGCAATCCTTTTGTTTCAGCTTCCCAAGTACTGGGATTACAAGCATGCTCCACCATGCCCATCTATTTTTATCTTGATTGTACAAATAGAGAAACTGAGGCATAGAGAAGAATGAATAAGTGTATATATATAAACGAATGAGTTTTGCTACCTCAATAATTCAGGCACATTAAATAAGGCACTGGTATTTTGAATGCTTTTTGAATCTAAACTATCCCTTTCTGTCTGATATTTCCTTTTAAAAAATACTCAAGTGGCAAAAAACTAGTTGTTCAAGCACTCAGTGATGCACTCTCCTTCTTATATACATACATTTTTCTTCTCCTAAAGTTACTTCTAAACTCTAAATATTCTAAGAAAAGAGAGAAGAGGTGGTTAAACAAAGACATACAACCTCTCCTACCAGCTATATGTTCTCTTTGGTTAAGATTCTCTTTTATAACCACAGTTTTGAGTCTGCTATGGCTACACGCCAGACCTGGACAACTCCATAAAACAGGTAGTGTGAAGTGTTAATGTCAGAGAAATAATGTTGGAAAAGCAGATGGAGGAAGAGTGGTCTGCATATTCATTCATTTTTTTCCGCATGTATTTATTGAATGACTAATATGTACCTGGCCTTAGGCTGGGTGTCTGGCATATAATGACACATAGACGCGATCTCTACCCTCACAGAAAGCCTAGAGCATAAGCCAAGATTGGGTCATTGCATAATTGAGAAAAATGGCTGCAGTTATGTTAGGTCCTGAATTCCTCATAGTTTAGTAGCAATCATTATAGACTTTCAAGCTATAGTCTTTCAGCCAGCCAGTCTCAAACCACAGTAGTGCAAATCATCTACAATCCTAAACCTGGAATTCCAAGTGGGATTGAGGCAAGCCAGCCCTCGCGTGCCTTCTTCCCTCTGAGATGGGCTGGCCCAGTTCCCATGAGCTGCACTCCAGTTCTGTGGAGATCAGAATCTCCCCGAACCCCAGGTCACGTGGTGGCCGAGAGATGGCTGTCTCACCTTGTTCTTCACTGTGCTCGACATGTGCCGGTGACAGTTCTAGCTCTTGTGAGCTTCTTTCCTTAAGAGCTGCACCCTGTTTCTGGTAACTCCAGCTGCTGGCTGGGGTCTTATTCCAAAACAGATGGACCACCCAGCACCATGACATTGTTGGCTTTCTGACTCCAGGCTTCAGGGCTGTCTGGATCCTGCTGCTGCTATTCCACGTCCTCCGGCTCCAAATCCCCTCCAATGTAGCAACTGCCTGATGGGAGACTGCTTCCTCTACTTTGTGCTGGTGGCCACCCCCTGCCCCAGGCCCACTCCTTCAGATTGGGTAAAGCTTCCAATACTGGTTCTGCTGCCTTCTTCTACTTCTTCCTCACGGCTGTTAGCCGGTGGCTAAGCCCCAGCGTGCCTCTCATCAAAGCTTTTCGGAGATGTGACAAACTTTTGTTCCTGGTTGTTAATCCTGCTTTTTATTGTCTTGTGATCTCATGAGCCAATGTCTGGCACTTTATCTATTTACCTCTTCTTATTTTCCCACAGCGACACGATTTTCCAGGACCGCACCCTTAATTCTTGCTGCGTGTCATTTGACGGAATGTCTAGGATCGACCGAGAGGGCTGAGGTCAGTGCGTTTCAGAAGGCTGAGGTTTCCTTGTCTTTCACCATCTGGCGATGTGGCCTTGGGCAAGGAACTTCCTTTGCTGTGACCCAGTTTCCTCATCCATAAGATAAAGAGGGTCTGCTATAAGGTTTCTGGGCCCTTCAAGCTCACAAATTTTTTGACATTAAATTGGTTGAGAATAATTTTTTTCAATCAACTCTTAAAGACTACCTCAGATGCCCATCAGAAAATGGTATCAGTCAGCTAACATTTCTCATCTTTCTCCAGGTTTGAACAAAGTATATTCTTAAATAAGTTATATATATCCCTTAATTTTGATTTCCGCATCCTCCATTGTATCCTAAATATTAATAATAATTCCTTGAGTTTAAAGAATATTTTTCACTTGTTCAATCCTTTTGTGATTATAAACCTACTGGATTTTCATGAAGACCTTGTGTATTAGGAAGGACTCAATCTCTCTCTCTCTCTCCACTTTCTCCTCCCCCTCTTTCCCTCCTCTTTCTCTCCCTTTCCCTTCTCTTCTTCCTCTTCCTTCTCTTCTTTGAAAAGAATTAGGCATTTGATATATTAGCAAGTTAAATTTATATGTTCAAGTAGGATCCACACAGACTTTTGAAAGAAGAGATACGAGTGAACAACAGACGCATGGAGAGGCGCTCGTCATCTCTACTCATCAGGGAAGGGCAAGTGGGAACCTCACTGAGATGTTGCCTCACATCTGTTAGAATGGCGGCTACCATTAAAAAGATGAAATATAAGAGGTGTTGGTGAGGATGACTTGTATGCTATTAGTGGGAATGTCAATCAGTACAGACAGTTTGGAAAGTAATATGGAGATTCCTCAAAAAACTGAAAACAGAATTACCATATAATTTGGCAATCTCCCTTCTGTGTATATTTCTAAAGGAACTGAAATGGATGTGTTGAGGATGTATATGCACTCTCATGTACACTGTAGCCTTATTCACAATAGCCAACATATGGAGTATTCACCAGTGAACATGGTGTGTATATGCTACATCGCCTTAAGAGAGAAGGAGATTCTGTCATTTGCAGCAACATAAGTGGAACTGGAGGACATTATGCCCAGTGAAACTAGCCAGGCACGGAAGAGCAACTACTGTATAATCTCTTATATGGGGAATCTAAAAAGTTGATTTCATAGAGATAGAGAGTAGAGGGAGTAGAGGGTGGCGACCAGAGGCTGGGGGGAAGAAGAAGAGGGATGGGACAAAAGAGAAGATGTTGAGCAGAGGGTACAAAGTTTCAGTTATGCTGGAAGAATAAGCTTTAATGATTCATTGCACTGCATGGTGACGGCAGTTACTAATAACTTTGTTTCAAAATTGTTGCAATACATTTTTAATGTTTTCATCACAAAAAATGATAAATTGGTGAGGTGATGGATATGTTAATTAGATTGATAGACTCTATAAAGTGTACAATAGATTAAAACATTACATTGTATCCCATAAATATATGCAATTATTTGTCAAAAATGAATTTGAAAATAAATTAATTTTTTAAAAGTAAGAGATTTACTATCCCGAGGCAGCACAACTAGTTAGTGGCTTATCCTGAACTAGAATTTCAGGTCTCTGGACAACTAGTTATTTTTAAACTTCTAGTTGCCTTTATATGATATGATACATATGATATGACTTATATGATACATATATTATAGTTAATTATATATTGTAATTACATATTAATTGTACATATTAATGAAATTCACTCTGATATTTCCATATATGCATGCATCATGAGTTGATCATGTCCATCTACCTTTCTTCTACCCTCTTTTCTAGGTCCCTTTCAGTCCTAATAGTCCCTCTTTTACTTTCAGGTCATCTTATTTTTTTCCTTTGGTTTCCACATTCTAAGAGAAAACATGTGATACTTACCTTTCTATGTTTGACTTATTTCATTTAACATGATGTCCTCCAACTCTATCCATTTTCCTGCAAATGACAGGATTTCATTCTTCTTTAAGGCTGACTAATATTTCATTGTGTATATGTACAATATTTTCTTTATCCATTCATCTGTCAGTAGGCACCTAGGCTGATTCCATGTCTTGGCTCTTGTCAATAGAGCTGCAATAAACATGGGTATGTAAGTATCTCTTTCGTATGCTGACTTTATTTCCTTTGTGCGACGGACCAGCTCAGCCGGAGAGCATTGAGACCGACGGGACAGGGATCTC
>PVJS01020039.1:0-33040 GCA_004027185.1 Glis glis | reverse complement strand
AAAAAAAAAGAAAAGAAAATGCCCTTTCGACGGCACCCACCCTGACCCACATGAGCAATGGGAACCCCTGAAACAGGAAAAGCTTTGGGTGACATGGGTCAATTGGAGTGCCCACAGGATAGGGATAGACAAGGTCCCTTCTCATTGAACACTTTTTTGATCCTATGACCACCTCCAAAAGGTCTAATTCCTGGGATGTGTTTGTCTGGGTCTTCATTCTCTTTTATTCTCCCCAAATCTGAGCCTTGTGTTTTTTTGTCCCCAGGTATGAAGAGGAAGTGGCACTAAGGGCTACTGCTGAAAATGAATTTGTGACCCTGAAGAAGGTGAGTGACCCCTACATATGTACCCCCCAAATCACAACCAAAGACAGAGACAGCAGGGCACACTCCATAGTTCTGAGAGGCTGAGCAGCCCCCCACCCTGAGCTACAAAGCCCAGCCTCACCCCTGTGCCTTGCCCCAAATGCTCACAAGCTCCCTGGGTAGCTCCTGACATCTGAGTACGCCAACTTCAAGCAGGGCAAGAGTCTTGCCCATTTGGCCACTGACTTCCCCCACCTTCAACCCTGTGCCAGCACAGAAAGGGCACTCAATAAATATGCGTGCATGGAAGAAAACATGAATGCCAGGGAAGGGCCGCATCCTCAAGCCAGAAGCAGTAGGGAAATGCTGGGGTGGACAATAACCCTTATCCCTCCATCTCTTAACCGTGGCTCCACACACATGCCACCAAATCGACTGTCCTTTCAACCACCTCGATGTGAGGGAGGCGGGGCGATCGTGAGGACAGAAGCACAGAGGTGGAGGGTCTTGCTCTGAGTCATGCTGGCTGGGAAAGGGCGGGCCTGACCCCCGATCCTCCTTCTGACCACAGATCTAGATTGTTCTCTATGAGATCCAGAGCAGAGAGGTGCTCAGCATCACTAGAAATGACCCCCGTCACACTAGATCCTAAGTTTTGGTGATAATGCAAGGTGTAGGTTCTGGAGGAATTATTCCAGTGGACCCAGAGGAAGTCCTTGGAAACCTGGGGATCCCCCTCCCCTCCCCACACCTGCTCCTGCGCCCTCTAACTGCATAATGGGCTTCGCCTGCATCATGATAGCATAGCAAGCACTGGGACAACCAGCCAAGGAGGGTCCTCAGGGAATTTGCTCCACCTGATGGGTGTCCCTCCCATCAGGAAAATGAGACCTCTGGGTTGCCAATGCCGTGAAACTCCTGGCCCATCTTCCCCCTCTAGGATGTGGACTGCGCCTACCTGCGCAAGTCGGACCTGGAGGCCAATGCGGAGGCGCTGACCCAGGAGATTGACTTCCTGAGACGACTGTACGAGGAGGTGAGGGGGCACGGAGCAGTGGTGCAGCAAGGAGGATATGAGATAGACATGAGGAAGGGCTTGTCACCATTTTGCTTCTGAGCCCCAGGGCAAGGGGTGAGACCCAAGGCAGGTTTCCTGTCTGAAGGTGAAGAAGCAGGGCGTGACCTCTCATCTGTGCCCAGAACAAGTTGGTGCTCCTGGTTGCTACAGTGACAGTTATCACAAGTTGATAAACTCTTGTCCTAGACCCAAAGGATCAAGTACGTTGCTCTGACTGAAATAAGCAACTGGCCTCAGACATGGACTCCCTCCACCTCCTCCTCTCAGTCCTGGCACTCAGCCTGAAAAACATGGAGAGGTCCCAGGGTTCAAGAGAAAACTGTGACTTGAACTACGGGCTTCAGACAGTGAGGCCATTGGAGGAAGCAGGCAAAGAAGACAGGGAAGGACTTTAGAGGGTGTGCTGTCCAAGGTAGGCTTGTAGACAAAGAAACTCTTCCTCCTCCTGCAGGAGATCCGTGTCCTCCACTCCCACATCTCAGACACCTCGGTCATCGTCAAGATGGACAACAGTCGGGACCTGAACATGGACTGTGTCGTTGCTGAGATCAAGGCTCAGTATGACGACATCGCCACCCGTAGCCGAGCTGAGGCTGAGGCCTGGTACCGCACCAAGGTGAGTGGCTCAGGACACCTGCCTCCTACACGTGGCAGTGGGAGCGGTGTGAGGTATCCATTAGAAAAGGCTTCTTTTACCCTAAGGATGGTAAGAGAAGGGTCAACAGCTGTCAGGTTGGGTGGCAGGGCAGAGCTGCCACGTGTGGTTTCAGAGGCTGAGCACTGTACATCTGCGCAGTCATCAATGGTGCCCTAATGGGTACGATGGCCCATCCTGAGCCTCATGAGCCTCTCTGCCTCCCCCAGTGTGAGGAGATAAAGGCCACGGTGATCCGGCATGGGGAGACCCTGCGCCGCACCAAGGAGGAGATCAACGAGCTGAACCGCATCATCCAGAGGCTGACGGCCGAGGTGGAGAACGCCAAGTGCCAGGTAAGGACCTTCAGTGTGGAGAGAGTGGGGTCAGCTGCAGCGGAGGGATGGAAGTTAGATCTGGAGAAGTCTTCCCAGAGACTACAGTAAATGCAGTCTCACGGGCGAGATTAGGGAATCCTAGGGAGACATTCCCAGTTGTCTTGGCCAGGGCGTATGTGTGTGTGTGTGTGCATGTATGTGTGTGTGTGTGTGTGTGTGCGTGTGTGTGTGTGTGTGGTGTGTGAGCATGAGCGAGGAGGGAAGGAAGGGTAGGAAGCTGAGGGGGGATAGTACTCCAGGATAGAAACCACATGATCCTATTGGAGTCCGGCAGGGATTTGGGGAAACTAAGATTCCCATCTCCTCCCTGCATCCCCTCTCCTGACCCCAGAACACCAAGCTGGAGACCGCAGTGACCCAGTCAGAGCAGCAGGGCGAGGCGGCCCTCAGCGATGCGCGCTGCAAGCTGGCTGAGCTGGAGGGCGCCCTGCAGAAGGCCAAGCAGGACATGGCCTGCCTGCTCAAGGAGTACCAGGAGGTGATGAACTCCAAGCTGGGCCTGGACATCGAGATCGCCACCTACAGGCGCCTGCTGGAGGGCGAGGAGCAGAGGTGAGGCATGCACCTTGTGGGAAGGGTATCTCTTCCATCTCTCTAGTAGGGCTACAGTGCTTCAAGAGCCAGGAGCATGTTTGCATATTATTTTTATTATTTGCATCTAATTCACATCAACATATTTTAGAGGAGGGAATTTGCGTGTTAAAAGACTTCATCGACTTTGCTCTCCCCAACTAATTTTTGTCTCTTTGCTGTCCCAAGGTTGTGTGAAGGCATTGGTGCTATAAATGTCTGTAAGTAATCTACACTGTGGGTTCTGAAATAGGGTTTGGAGTTCAAGTGGACAAACTTTTTCTTAAAGGGTCAGATAGTAAATATTTTAGACTTGTAGGCAGTGCAGGCGTTGTCTCAGCCACTCAGCCCTGTCCGTGTAATGTGACAGGAGCCACAGCCATAGGCAATAAAATAGGTCGGGCTGGGTTCCAATAAAACTTTATTTACAAACAGGAAGCCCACTGGTGGCCAAAGTTTGTGAATCCTAAAATAAATGAGGGGGTGGAGTAATGTGATTATGGTAATTCAAGTAGCCATTTCTACCCATAGGAAAGGCCTGGGCTAATGGTGCATCCAGGATGCTTGGGGTTAGACTACAGGGGGCGCCCAGGAGTGAGGGAGCCTGAGGGGAAAGGGCTAGAAACCAAGGGGAGGAGCCCCGAGCAAGAGAAGGGGGCTCCAGCCGCTGGTGGGGGCTAAGCCCTGTCCTCGTCCCGCAGGTGTCAGCAGCTCCCGGGGCGGCGTCGTGTGCGGGGACCTCTGCGTGTCGGGCTCCCGGCCGGTCACCGGCAGCGCCTGCAGCGCCCCGTGCAGCGGGAACGTGGCGGTGAGCACCGGCCTGTGCGCGCCCTGCGGCCAGGGCTGCGGCAGCGGCCGCTCGGTGCGCTTCGCGTAGCGCGCCCGCGTGGAACACCCTGCTCGGCTCCGCGAGCACTGCTCCTGCGCCCGCCACGGTCCCGGTCCCGGAGCTCCGAAGGCCGGGACTTGAGGAGGAAGGGCTGCAAGCGCACGGCTGCGCGACACCGTCCGCTTGTCCCTCCACGCTTGCCCCTTCGTCTCCTCCGGGAGGGCCGGGCTCCTGGCCAGGTCCCGCAGCGCGGGCGCACCCCGCGACGTGCCCAAAGGACCGGTGTCCTCGCCGCCCTAGTCCAACACCCGACCCCAGTGCAGGACTCTGGGGGCTTCGATGCCCATGGCTTCTCACCGACTGACCATAGGAACCCTCCCACGCCATGCTTTCCCTGCCTTCCAAACTCAGCTAAGGTGACAGACAGGCTGCGTTTCCGTTTCCGGTTCCGAGGGTCCAACCCCCGCGGGACTGCCTTGGCTCCCCTCTCTCCTGCCTTACGCTTTTGTCCCCATGTTTCCAATAAAGCTCTGGTCATATAAATTGTGCTCTGATGATCTCCCTTTGCCCTGCCCACTGCGCTTTCCGGCCCAAGTCCCCCACCCAGGGAGGCAGGCAGAGAAGCTGTTCTCAGGCAGGAAGGCAGGGAGGGCTGGCTCTGGGCACCCTGCCCCAGCCCACACTGCAGCCTGAAGCCGCTGGGAATGCATCTGCAGGCCCCAAGCCCAGACACGGGGAACCCAGAGGAGGGGCCCTAGCTGGGAGGGGAGGAGTCTCGATCCCCTGGCACCTTAGGTAGGGACCTCATCACGTGCAGCTGCAGGGACACAATGGTCCACTTCCTTCATATCCCGTCCTGCCCCCAGCTCAACAGAGGAAAAGTCCCCTGCCCATGGAGTCAAATCACAGATGTCCTCTCAGCGACCAACACATCCCAGATCTCCCCTTCCCCCACACACATACCACCATCACCATCACTCCCTGGGAGTCCCAGACACAGAGACCTCCCACTGCCTCCCCAGTACCCACCAGAAGCGCTGCTGCCCATCAGGGACAGGCGTCCCCATGCATAGGTCCTGATGCAAAACTTCCAATACTCACAGCACACAGGGCCCCATGTCAGAGACCCTGACATTTGGAGGCTCCCATCAAGCCCACATGTGATGCACAGAGGTCCCCTCTCTTGTCTCTTCCCACCCTAGGGATCCAGACATAGCCCATCCCTCTGCCCAAGGACCTAGCCACAGGCCCCTACCAGGGACCTCGACTCTGAGACCCTCCCATACACACACAGGTCCATACATGACCATCACCCCCAGAGAATCCCGTCCAGGGCCCCAGGACCTGTCTGACCCAGCACCAGGAAGGGCTGAGGGCAGCTAGAGTGAAAGTTGGCTGGGCCACCCGAAACCCAGGCCTGGGGCGACTGAATGTTTGTGTCCTTCTCATCACAAGAGGAATCACAAGAGGAATGTTCTCTGACAACAAAATGTATGGGGGAGGAGTGCTTACAGTGTGCTACCCCCATCAGCGGAGGACTCCAGTGCCCACTTGCTGGCAGGACATGAAGTTCCCTGGTCTTTCTGAGCTGCCTCAGGAGAGGAACTGGGACCCGGCCCAGCCTTCGGAGGGAGTCAAGGCATCACCCTCCATAACAGTCCAGTCCCTTCAAGCAGCACCCCTACTCAACCATGTGCATCCTCGGCCTCCTGCACAGGAGGCTTCCCAGTTAACCAGGACAGACCCTGCCCTCTCCGGTCCCCTGTCCCTACCCCCTTCCTGGCCCAGCCTAATGAAGCCAGGATGCCAGGCATTGGTCATGGTTCAGAAAGTCTCTTTATTGAAGCTATGTGACATCAGTTTTCACACTGCTTTGCAATTTCAGGACTGGGGTGGAGGCAGGGAAGGGAGTCTGTGGGCAGAGGGGTATGGGTCTCCCCACACCCTCAGCTCAGTTGTAGGTGCTCCTGCGGGCGGTAGATGTGGTCCTGATGGAATAGGCCTTGAGGGCCCCAGGTGCCCCACTGCTCGAGAAGCTCAGGGCATTGCTGCCCATCGTTCCCCCGAAGACCAGCCCTCTGCCACTGACCCCAGTGGAATTCACCATGGCTGGGAGAGAAGGGAGAGACCTCCGTGGGTACAAACACACACACACACACACACACACACACACACCAGGACTCCATCCTTTCACTCCCCACTCACTCCCTCACTCCTGCCTCCTCTCCCTTGCCCCGCACAGGCCAACCCAAAAGGAGTCACTGAAGTTGGCAGGGGCTCACCCCCCCACCCCAGATCTCCCCTCCCCCTGCACTGCTACCCTGGGCCACTGAACTGGATGTGAGCTCCAGGGAACCTGCCAGAAGGGGTGGAAGGGAAGGGGCTCCCAGCCCCACAGCAGGGCCCTTGGGCCAGTCCACCATTCTAAAGACCCAGACAGTCTGCACAGCACAGGGGTGGCCACCAAGGACTTACAGATGTTCACGGCTCCCACTCCATCTCCGGCCAACCTGGGGCAGAGGACAGACCAGTGAGAACAGCCGGCTCCTCAGCGCCTGAGGAGAGCACTCCCAGGCGCCCCCTTCCAGCCTCCAAGCAGGAGCCTTGTTCCTTCCTTCTTGTCCCCGCACCTCCACCCTGCCCTCAGCCTTGTTGCAAAATAAATGTGGGAGGTGGTGGGGGAGATCACTTAGGCCCTTCTCTCTACTGGCCACATGCCCTGGGACAATGTCTCAGAGCCTCCCCTTTCCCACCTATAAGTTGGGTCTAAATACAGGACCAAGGTCAGAGGCTTGTTCATGAAGTTTAAATAATACAATTTACCTAAAAGTCCTGCACACCCAGGATTTGGCAAATGGTAGCTGCATTTATTGTTTATGTAAGTGTCTGCCTTCCCTCAACAGATCGTAAAGTCCTAAAAGTGGGTTGTTATTGATTCCTGTGTCTCCAGCCCCCAGCACGAGGCCTGGAACATAGTAATGACTGTGTGTTGAAATAATTAGTGAATTGTTGACTGATTGAATGAGGCTCCAGCCGGGACTGAGGAGGGCCCTCTGGGGTAGGTGGGGTGGCTTTAAGCACCCTGTGGGGCTGAAACAGGTCTTGCAGTGGAAATTAAAAATCCATCTGACACAGCTGGGTGTGTTTGTTTTGTGACTCACAGTGCCATTGTCACCAAGCCCTTGGCATTGGAGATCAGTTTGCTCTGCAAGGGGAGAGGAGACCTCCTTTGGTAGAGGGAGTCTGGGGAGCCCAGCTGGCCTCAGCGGCCTCAAGCCCAGGAAGGGGGCAAGAGATGGGTTTTCTGGAGGCTTCCAGGATGTTTGTTCAGATGGTCCCCGCCTGTGCTGGAAATTGCTAGAAGTTGTAGAGGATGGGGCAGGTTGCCATGAAGCAGCCATTTCTATACCAAGAATTTCTGGTACCACACCTACAGAACTCAGAAGGAAAAGACCTGAATTCCAAGTCTTAGTGACTTGTGTGATTTTTTTTTCTTTTCTCATTCTAAATAAGAATTTATTTTGTGCCTAATTTTGTAGGCATTCTCAAAAAATACCCCCACAAATTGTTTGAGTTTCTGGACCATGATCTTGGATCTGCCCCAAAAGGGCTGAGAGGTTAAGGGATAGGAGCAAGGTGTCCATCTCCATGTGCCCCCAAGGGTGGGAGGGATGCTCTCTTCTCTGAGAACCAAGATCTAAGCCTGATTATAGCAACCCAAACTAAAATTAGGGATTCAGAGGAGGGCCTTTCCACTTGCTGTGTGACCTTGGGTATGCCACTTCCCATCTCTGAGCTTCAGTCCCCTCATCTGCCCATGGAAGGATGCTCGATCAGGTCCCATTCTAAGGGTCCCCCAGTTCTGACTTCTATTAGGAAAATAGGCCCAGGGTATGGATTTCCAAGACACTGGGGGCCCATGGGGGAGGAGGGTACAGAGAGAGGCATCTTGGCTAGAGCTTCTCTGACCCCAGGTCAGTTCCTCTCCTCCCAGAGGCCTCTGATGTCCTCTTCCCACAAAGAAGACCAAGTGCCCACCCAGGGAGGAGGCAGGTCAAGCGCAGGGCAGAGACCTTGCTCCTTCGGCCTCCCGACTCACATCCTGCTGCCATGTCCCTTCCTCCTCCCAGCATTCAGGTACTCTGCCCAGCATACCTCCCCTTCCACTCCACTCCACCCATCCTCCATCCTCTCTCCCCAGCCCCTCGGGAATCATGCTCAGAAAAGAGAAATCTTTTTATAAAGTCAGCATTTCAAAAATGCAAGCTACTGTTGTCTGGGTGTTTACTTTGCAGGTGTCCAGTCTCTTCGACTGATGTGTAACCTCCCTGAGGGCAGAAGCATGTCTTCCATATTATCTATTTTTGTGCTGGGTTCTAACAAGCCAAGCATAACCAGTCCTACTTCTCACTGTTGTTCTCACCTCTCCAAATCCTAACCTTCCCCCAAGGTGTAACTCTAAAGCCTCACCTGTTGACAGAATCAACCAGCCCCACCATGTGAGAACGAAGGCCCAGCTCCATGAATGGAGGCTGCATGTCTTTCTTCATGAAAAATAACCTACAAGACTAACCCATCCCAGCCTCCTCTCCAACTGCAGGTGAGTATGCAAATAGCTCTGGGGACAGAAGCAATTCTCCTCCCCAGCACACTCAGTCAGTACCACATTGTTTAGCTGAGTGATAGTGTGAGAAGCAGCCTGGCATCAGGGAAGATTCTTGGCTGCCCACTGGCCCTGCTCCCTCAGTGAAGAAAACTGTAGACTGGGGAGTCAGTACTCTCTGACCTGATACTCTGAGGATGTTCTGAGGATCAAATAAGATGCTCCCGCTAATAGCGGTAAACATGGAGGAGCCTTTCCTTCTGGAAAGCTGTTGCACTGAGGGTAGAACAGCAAGCATCAGCTCTGTGCCCCCTGTACTCCCACCCCTGTGCCCTGCAGAAGAGGGGCACACAGGAATTGCTGGTGGATAGGAGAGTGTCCATGCCAGACCCCACTGAGCCCAACTTCGCATCTCTCACCTGCTCTCCTCGCCCTCCAGCAGCTTGCGGTAAGTGGCGATCTCAATGTCCAGGGTCAGCTTGACGTTCAGAAGTTCCTGGTACTCGCGCAGCTGCCGGGCCATGTCCTGCCTGGCCCGCTGCAGGGCGCCCTCCACCTCCTCCTGCTTGGTGCGAGCATCCTTGAGAGACAGCTCCCCACGATCCTCAGCCTCGGCAATGGTGGCCTCCAACTTGGCATTCTGTGGGCAGTGGCAGAGCTGTGAGCTGGGGGACAGGCTCGCCAGCCATTGCTTTCCCGCCTACCCATCTGGCAGCGAGCACTCGGGGAATGGTTGAAGGTGGCTTCCTTGGTGCTGCACACTCCCCCAAGCACCAGGGAATCCCAGGGGTTAAACCTGTGGGTTTGGATATCCAATGCTCAGGTTCCTGTTCTGACTCTGCCCCTCACTAGCTAGTTATGTGGTCTTTCATGAATCAACCCTCCTAAGCCAACATCGTCTCTCTTCTGAAAAGGTAATAACCACAGTGTCTATCTCATAGGGCTACTGTGAAGATGAAATGAGATAAGACCCAAGAAGTCTTGGCACACAGTAAGTGCTTAATAACTGCTATTATCAGGGTTGGGTGTGACTCAGTGGTAAAACACTTGCCTATCCTACACAAAGTCCTGGATTTGATCCCCAGCATCACAAAAAAAAAAAGCTACCATTATTACTATTACTATTACTATCACTTTGTTGTTTTGTTGTTTCTTTTCCTTTTGGGGGGGTAGTACTGGATGTTGAACCCAGGGACATTCTACCTCTGATCTATGCCCCCAGCCCTTTTTATTTTATTTTTTTGTTTTGTTTTGTTTTGTTTTGTTTTGAAATAGGGTCTTACAAAATTGTTGAGGCTGGCCTCAAACCTGTGATCCCCCTGCCTCAGTCTCCCAAGTACTGGGATTATAGGCATGCACCACCACACCCCACTCTATGATTACTATTATTAATAAATGCTATTATGATTTATAAACTCCTGGTCCCCCATCCCCCAGCTGGAGGAGTCCAAGGCCATGGGATCCTGGTTGAGTCCCCCAAATGCTGGGCAGCTGACAAGGACTAGAAACAATCTTTAAAACAAGAACCAGGCCGGGTGTGGTGGCGCACGCTTGTAATCCCAGTACTTGGGAGGCTGAGACAGGAGGACCGCAGGTTCGTGGCCAGCCTCAGCTACTTAGCGAGGCCCTCCACAACTTAGTGAGACCCTATTTCAAAATAAAGAATAAAAACAGGGCTGGGGGTATAGTCTGGAGGTAGAATGCCCCTGGATTCAATCCCCGGTACCAAAAAAAAAAAAATTAAAACAAGAACCAGTTAAAAGCAAGTCCAGGACAGGAGGGCTTGGAGCACAGAGACCCCACCAGTCACCCCCACGTCAGGGGATGTATGATCTAAGGGCCATGGGTTTGGGCAGGGATGGTCGAGTTCCAATGGACCGGCATCTGCCTACAGCAGCCACCACCTGCCACCTGGCATTAGAGCTCCCCCTGCTTTGGGCCCATCCCCACTGTTATAGTTTGAAGCCTGACTGTCCCCCAGAGGTCCATGTGTTGAAGGCTTGGTCACCAGCTTCTATCCAGAAGGTGGTAGAACCTTTAGGAGGTGGGGCCTGATGGAAGGAAGTTAGGTCATCAGAGGGGGGTGCCCTTGAAGGGGAGATGGGGACTCTGGCCCCTTCATCTGTCTCTGCATCCAGGCTGTCAGGAGGTGAGCTGATATGTGCTCTAGCATGTGATCCCCACCATGATGTTCTGCCTCACCACAGGCCCAAAGCAATGGGGACGAGCAAGCACAAGCTGAAACCTTTGACCCTGAGCCAAAATAAATCTTGCCTCCTTTAAGTTGATTTTCTCAGGCATTTTGTCAAGGTGACAGAAAGCTGACTGACACAGCTATCACCAAGAGCCTGTCTAGTCTCAGGCCGCCTCTCGTTCCACTCAGAGAGCTGCTGTCCCCGTCCCCTAGCCCAGGACTGACTTCTCCCTTCTCAGCAGCCATTCCCTGCCCCTGGGTCCTCTTCCCTCAGTTTCCCCTTCAGCCACTACTCAGCGCCTTGTCCCATCACTCTGGTGCCTCCTGGGCCAGGGCCATCCCCCAACCCCTCCCAGCCTGTCTTGGGGCCCCTCACTGATCACAGACACCCTGACTCCAGGGCCTGGCTCTGCCCCATCTTGTGAGAGAAGAACTGGATGTGGCGGAGGTTGGAACCCGCTGTGCATTATGCTGGGCCTCCCCTCCTGGCCTGGAAGCTGGCCTACACAGGTGATTCATGACCTGTGCCAGGAGGCAGCCTCCACCCCTGTGTAAACAGGCCTGCAGGGCTCCGAGGAGAGGACACTTCTGTGTAAATCACCCTACTTCCCAGTGCCCAGCTCATTGGGAAATAAACTTTCTAAAAGTGTTGCATGTGTCATCTGTCCCCCTTCCCCCACTGCAAACACCTGCTCCAGCTGAGCTGCCTCATCCACATCCGGGTCTTAGCCAGGGCAGGGGAACCCTTCCCTCATCAACATCCCAATCCCAAACCCAGCCTCCAGCAAAGCACACTCACAGTCAGCCTCTCATCTGAGATCTGCACCCCATATCATGGGCCAAGTGCTGGGGTCCCTGCTCTCAAGGTATTTGTGGGGCTGCACCAGTGGGGGTGGGGATAATCTACAACTTAATTAATGATAACAAGAACATTCTGGAGAGTGGTATGTGCTGCAAAGAACTTCAGACAGGTTGCTGACATCGTGGCTGGATGTTTAAGGAAGACCCCTCCAAGAAGGGGTCTTTTGTCCTAAACCCCAGGGATGAGAAAGGGACAGCCACAGGTTAGGGAGAGCCATGTTCCAGGTGGAGGGAGACCCAGCGCAAAGGCCCTGAAGCAGGAACATGCTTGCAAGTGCAAGATACAGGAGGCAGGTAGCATGGCCCAGGCAAAGTGAGTTGTAAGCAGGATCGGAGTGGGAAGGGGCTTGTGAGCCCTGATGAGGTAATCTGCTGGCCTCCGTCTCCCCTTTGAACTGTGAACTCACAAATGTTGATACTGCCCCAGAGCAGGGTGCCAATTTGGTGACTGATGGTGGCTTTTCTCTGGCCTGCCAGCCTGAGACTCCAGCCACAGGCTTTTCCCACAGCCAGGACTCTTCTCCCTCCAGACCCAAGCCAGGACCTAGCCAAGAGCATTCTGCCCTGGAGATCTCACCAGGGGCCTGAGAACTGCACCAGCCTCAGCGCCTGGAGGGCAGGACCCACAAGCTCCCCTCCATCTTCCTGCCCCTCCTCTGAGCTTGGCCTCAGCTGACTGCCTCCCACATGCCCCAAGGAGCACAGGGGAGGAGGGAGGAGGGCTGACCCCACCTGGTTCTTGGCGTTGTCGATCTCAGCCTGCAGCCTCTGGATGACCCGGTTCATCTCCGCGATCTCATTCCGGGTGTTCCGAAGGTCATCCCCACGCTTCCCAGCCTGGGCCTGGAGAGTCTCAAACTGGAGGGGCCATACAGACAAGCATGGCATAGGTGGGCAGTGATTACAGGTGATTGTTTTCTCTCCCCATCCGATGAAAGCCCCTCCCAGCTTATATTTCCAAGGAGGAACGGTCCAAATCTCTCAGCCATCTTTACCCAATCCCAGGAAGCCACACTATTCAGCAGTGGTGTGGAGAAGGGGTTCAGTCCCATCCCGGCCAGAGCAGGGAGGACAGGGAAGGCTCCCATGGCCCCTCCCCATTGACCCTGGGGCTCTTCCCACTCCTCTCCTACCCAGCCCTAGCACTGGAGAATCACTGAAAGTCTGAGGTGTGCACCTGTTCAACAGCCCCCTCCCAGTACCACCCATTTCACAGATGCAGAGAGTGAGTCCCAGAGAAGAGGAAGCACTATCCAGGGATCACAAATCAATGAAAACCTATGGCAACACGTGGGCCTGAACCCACGACTCTGTTGGCATACCCCAAGGACGCCTCCCCATCTCTGCGGAGACATCCCTCTATGCTGCTTTTAAACCTTGCCTCAGGCTTCCTCCTCTAGTAACAATGGTTTACCCCAGTGACCTCTCCCATTCCTCCCTCAGCGCCTGCACCCAGCTGCCCTGCCTCCATGAAGTATGTGTAATAATAGTCCAGCCTCCCAGGTCTAGGGCCCTGGGATTCAGGATGTAGTCTCTGCTCTTCCGTCTACCAGCTGTGTGGAGTTGGTCAAATTACTTAACTTCAATGTGCTTCCGGTTCCTCATCTTTAAAATGGGGATAATAATGGTATGCATCTAATAGAGATGCTCTGTGAATTAAATCAATAGAGGTAAAATATTGGAAACATCACCTAGCACTATATAAAATCACCATGCCTGGGTTGGTATTGAAACTATGCCTAGCACTAGGTACTTGCCAAATTTTAATTGTTATTAATGCATGTTGATTTCCTCTGCCTGATTCCCCATCAGGCTAGGGATCTCTCCCTCAGGGCAGGGGCCAGTCCTTCGTATCCTCTTCTTCCCTGGGCTCCAGAGAGCACCACAGACTTAACCACTGGTGCCTACCAGGACAGTGGCACCTCAGGCCTTGGAGGCTCCAGTCAAGGTAGGAGGAAGAGAAGCTGCTACTGGGGGCCCAGCAGGAGGAGGGAAGAAAACCCTGATGGCAGCACACCTTGGTCTGGTACCAGGACTCGGCCTCGGCCCGGCTGCGGTTGGCCATATCCTCATACTGGGCACGGACCTCGGCGATGATGCCGTCCAAGTCCAGGGAGCGGTTGTTGTCCATGGAAAGGACCACGGACGTGTCCGATATCTGGGATTGCAGCTCTGCCAGCTCCTGCAAGGACAAGACAGAGCTGTGGGATGTAGGGCATGACCCATCCCTGTGCCCACACCTGCACCAGGACTCCCTGCCCAAAAGAAAAAAATGAAAAGAAAAGAAAGGAGAAGCCAAAGTGGGCCCGAGTGGCTGGGCGGCGTGGAGCACGGACTCAGCACGTGCTAAGTGGTTCCGCCCACCCCTGGCTCCCCCCACCCCAAATAACAGATCTGGTGGGATTAAAGGAGATCAAGTGACAGTCTGGTGCTCTGTGCTGGCTCCTCCTGGGGTCCCCTCGGGACAGAGCTCCAGTGTGATGGGACTCGGTGCGGGATGGCGAGGTGGATAGTCTTACATCCTACAATGGAACACTTTGCAGACTTTAAAACCTTTCTGGACTGTGGAATCCATGGTGGGCTACGGGGTAAAGAGCTGGATAATGCCTCCACCCCAACCCAGATGGGCCCAGAGGCAGGGGGCAAGGGGCTGGACCTCCATCTCCCTGCTTAGAACACGTAGTAGGTGAAACGTCACCCGCCCCTGAGGTCCTCACTGTCTCATTGAGGATCTTGAGGAAGTTGATCTCATCATTCAGGGCGTCCACCTTGGCCTCCAACTCCACTTTGGTCATGTAGGCAGCGTCCACATCCTGGGGGAGGGGTGGGCAGGGCAGAGCGACACCATGTCCTCACCATGTGGGGAGCATTTAGTAATGACAGGACCAAGCCAGCCCTGTCCAAGCCCCAGGGCCTATGCCTTCAGCCCACCAAAAAGCCCGCGGTTTCTCCAGGCTACCCGACACAGTGCCGCAGGACACTTGCTCTCTTAACTCTGCAGGCTTTCCAGGGTGCCTTCCCAGAAGAAGCAGCCCAGAGCGGCCGGAAGCCCCAGACCTAGCACTTGACCAGCTCCTAAAGGCTCTATGGTATGAACACAACCCTAGCTCTGCCACCAAATAGCTGTGACCCAAAACAAATCACTTCTCCACGAGCCTCAACTTCTCCTCAGGCCATGGGAGAGCATGTAATGGGTCCAACTCCCAGGTGCCCTCCTAGAGAGGGCTCCAGTCACCCTGTTAAGTGGCAGCATGGATGGCTCAGAGACAGGCAGGCCAAAGATAGCCAAGTCAGACGATGTCTGGGCTTCTCTAGATACAAGTTCTGTGTGTGGGGAGGGCTACGTTTCCTCATTCCTGAATCTGCAAGGGCCCAGCAGAAAGGGCCCTTTTCAGAAAGGGCAGGTTCCTTTCTGGAATAAGCTTGGAATCCCAAGCTGTTCAATGAGTGCACACTAAAGCAAAATTTAAAGGGCAAGTATCTCAGAGCCCTCTAAGAGGTGCCTAAGGCCTTCAGAACTGCCCAGCCCAGACTGGACCTTGCCCAATAGGGACCCATGTCCCCTGTCCCATGGGTTTTCAGACATCACCCCCAATCTGTCTGTCCCCTCACCTTCTTCAGCACTACAAACTCATTCTCAGCAGCTGTGCGCCGGTTGATTTCCTCTTCGTACCTGCAGTAGGGCAGGGGCATGGTGTTGGCAGTTTTGCCTTCAACCCCCCTCACCTACAGGTGTGAAACCTACCCTGCCTCCCTTTGCCCCCACCTAATGACATGGCTAAAAAAGTGTCAGAGCTATAAGATCTAATTTCCCTAACTTCCACATGACTATTCCTAGGTCTTTGAGTCTTGGTATGGAGGAGGAAGGGGCAGGAAATAAGGTGAATCAAAGGACCGAGGCTGCATACACTAGGGAAAGAAGGCAAATGATAGCAAATGGAGCACCTTCTAGGACCTGCGCTGACACGTGCTTCCTCACGACAGTCCTACAAGGATGCCCCTGTGATTATCAGAGGAGAAAACCCTGCAGGGAACCTACCCAGGTCACTAAGCTGCTAAGCAGCCAAGCCCAGCCATGAGCCCCGGCAGCTAACTCTTCCACCCATGCTCTAACCACTAGATGACCCTGCCCCAAGGGGTGGAAAGGGAAGAAAGCTTTGGAATCAGGATGGAAGTATCAGGCCCCAGCTGGATGGTCCACCCCATCCCTACTCTCACAGCCACCCCCATCCCTCTTCTTCCCAAGGAGCCAGCTAACTTATACTTGGTCATATAATAGTTCTGAAATAAGGAAGACCTTGGGAAACAGGGCCTAACCCAGTTTTTATTTGGGGACTCAAACAAAGGTATAGGAAATATAAGTTCAGTGCCATCCAATAGCTGCTGGGAGCAGCAGGTACAGCCTGGGGAGTATTTAGTGAAGAGCAGGATGTCCAGACAATCCGAGCCCTTCCAGGAGCCCAGGGTCAAGGCATCTATACCCCCAAAGTTGCCCCTAAGTCTTATAGAAGCTATGGAAATATCTGTGAGGCCCTCTATCTACCCCGCCTCTATGCTGCACTGCCGGCTCAGAGGATGCACAGATCAGAGCTCCCTGCTGCCGGTTCCTCTATCAGCCCCAGCCTGGAGTTCAGCCCAGCTCCACAGGAAGACACTCTGAGAGCTTTGGGGTGGGGGGTGATGAGTGTGGGGTGTACACACATGCGCACACACACACACGCACGCGTGAGTCCCTGATAGCAGGGTCAGCCAGGTCTTCCCAACCCTAGGCTGGTATAGTTCCACCTGCCGTAGGATTAATCTGTTGACTTTGCCCTAGGGAAGTAGTGGGTGGGGGACATCTGGTAGAGGCCTTATTTGCTCTCCTCCAGTTTGAGGCAGTATTCCTGCTCCTGCTTAGTCACACAACCACAGGGTGCACAGAACACATGCGCTGCCCCCAGTGCCCACTAGCAGGCGTGTGGGGTGGGGCCCGGGCCAAGCCTCAGGCTTTGGTTTCTGTTCCTCGAGAAAAGAGAGTTCAGTGAGCATTCAAAAGCCTGTCCCCAAATCTTCCCAGGAAGTCCTCCTTACAGCCTCCTTTTTTGGCTTTGCCCTGACCAGACACCTCAGCCCCTCAGCAGCCCATCCATCGCTCATGATACGATATGATGATCATTCTCCTTTCCTGCTTCTTTCCTTCCCACATCAGCCCTTTGCCCCCCCCAGGGAGTCAAGGACCCAAAATTCAAGTCCCAGTTCCCAGTGACCGACTGTGTGATCTCAACCAAGTCCCTTGACCTCTCAGGACTCCAATTCCTTACCTGCACAAGAGGGGGCTGTGCTAGATGATCTGGGAGGTGGTAGAGGTTCCGAAGCATGCCTGTCATTGAATACCTTTTGCCTACCCTTCTTTGGGGGCTTGGTCAGGCACCCAAAGGGAACCATGCAGGTCAGGGTGGGCTGAGATATGGACCTCAGACTGAGTCAGGAGAACAGACCAGACACCCTGAAACAACCCCCAGGGACAAAGAGGGGTGAGGAGATGCAGGGAATGTGTTAGGAAAGACTCTCTCTTCAGGGGATGATGGTGCTGAGTGGCTGCACACTGACCCTCGAACCAGGGGGACTTGCAGAGGCCCAGTGGCGAGGGGCACACTGTCCTGGGGGCAGATGGCACTGGGGGCATTACTTATTCTTGAAGTCTTCCACCACACCCTGCGTGTTCTGCAGCTCCACCTCCAGGCGGCCACCGTCCACATGCAGGGCTTCGAGCTGCCTCTGCAGGCCAGCAATCTGGGCCTCAAAGAGACTAGGGAGGCGGCTGCTCTTCGCAGACTTCTGCTCCTGCAGCAGCGCCCACTTGGTCTCCAGCATCTTGTTCTGCTGTTCCAGGAAGCGCACCTGGAAGAGGCATGGAGGAGGAAAGTCCTGAGGGGGTGACTGGGCACCACAGTGGGCTCACGGAGCCTTTCAAGCCACCCAGAAGAGGAAATGTTCCCACCACTGTGCCCTGACCAGGGCCCCCAGCACTTGCCCCTCTCCTCTAGGACCCTGTCTCAAGATCAGCTTGGCTCACTGGTGTATCAGGGTCTCCACCTTCCTTTCTCCCCATGGCGTTCTCTACCTCCACCCTCTGAAGGACCCCCATTCGGTCTTTGGGGCCTGGGTTGACCAGACCTGCCCCTCCCTTCAGGCTGGGACCTCTCCTCTTCCTTCCTAGGTATCTTCTCTCTTTCCCCGTTCCTCCAGCAAGGCCTCAGGGCAGGAGCCTATAATCAATTCAATGTAAAAGGAGTGCCTCCTTTGTGCCCAGCCCTGGGCCCAGAAAGGGCCCAGTAAGGGGTGGAGGTCTCCTCAAAACCAGTAACTTGGGCACCGGGACTTGAGTGCACGCAGTAAGATGGCGCAGTTCAAAAGCAGCGAAGGAACCTGGGTCTGGGGTGACCTGGGAAGGCTTCAGCAAAACCTGAGGATGTGCTGGTCTCAATAGTAAATGCAAGAAGAGCCCAGAAGTCCACACAGGCGGAAGGGGAAAGCTTGGTCTAAGCCCAAGAGAGAGGCCCGGGCCAGAGGGTCCAGCAGTGCCACAGCGCTTGGCTCCTGGGTCCAGCTCCACTTGGTCCCGACTTCTCCCAGACCCACCCACCAAGGCTGCCCCTCCCACCCCCAGGAACCCATGTGTGGCGGCAACAGCCAGCCAGGAAAAACACCTCCCAAATGGCTCCTTCCCAAGGCCCCTCAGTTCTACTCCCTGTCCCCAACTGGGCCACCTCCACGGGCAGATGGAACCTCACCTTCTTCCACCAAAGGTGAGCTGGAGGCCCAGCAGGTGGGGGTGGGGCCAGAGCCTCCCTCCCTCTGGATCTTCATTTCCAGCATCTTCCTCTGGCACAAGGAAGGGCACGTCACCCCCAGCAAACCCCTGACTCTACATGGACCCTCCCTAAGAGCCAAGGACTCCTGGCCTTGACCTCTGGAGCTCCCAGCCTAATGTCTGTGACAAAGCTGGCCCAAGTGCCCCAGAGGCCTCAGACACAGCCAGCCAGGGCGGCCAGATAGAAGCTGAGCATACCTTCCTGCAGGAAAGGGAGGGGCCACTGGGGCAGCTCTCTGGAAGAGAGAGAGGGATGGGGGGGGGGGACAAAACGGCGACAGAATTCATGGGAAAGGGAAGGCCACCGAGATATCCTTCCAATGTTGGTGGAAGATTAGGGCGCCGGGCTCCCAGCCCCTGGCCCGGGCACAAATAGGGGCGGCGATGGACCCCGGTGTGGCCTGCAGCCCGGCAGCCCGGCGCCGCAGGGTCCTGTCCCGCTCACCTTGTCGATGAAGGAAGCGAACTTGTTATTGAGGGTCTTGATCTGCTCACGCTCCTGCTGGCGCACCTGCTGGATGGACGGGTCGATGTCCACCCGCAGCGGGGCCAGCAGGCTCTGATTGATGGTGACCTCGCGGATGCCGGCGCCCACCGGGCCCCCATAGGCGGAGTGCACGGCCATGCGCGGCCGCGAGGTGCCCAGGCCATAGAGGCTGCTGCTGCTGAGGCCGGAGCTCCTGCGCAACTGGGCGCCGCGGCCCGGGAAGGCGGCGGAGCGCGAGCTGAACACCTGCGAGCCGAAGTGGACGGACATCGTGGCTGGCGCGGGCGAGAAGGAGCACGGACTCGCTGACCTCGGGCGCACCGCGCCCCTTTTATCGCTCGGCGCGCGCGGCTGGACTGACACAGGTAGGGCGGGGCGGGGCCGGCCCGCCAGCACCTTTCTCGGCCTCCCTCTCCTGGGGCCGCCCTCCGCCCTCGCGCCTCCCACCCCGCCGCGGCCGCCCAGGCATGGGTCCAGGCAGGACAGATCCGCAGTAGACAGAAGCTCCATCCACAGACACCCCCACCTCAAGCAGGTGGCAGCTGCAGGCAGAGCGACTCTGACCTCACAGACACCACCTTGCAGCTGAGGAGGGAAGGCTTCCCGGTGGAGGCGCGGGGAAGGGGTAAAAAGTATCCAGATGCCCGAGGGCAGCAGAGATAACGAGCCGTAAGGGACTAGGGAAAAGCTGGACCCTCCAGCTCCCTCCTCAGAGTCCAGACCCCCAGCCACAGGCTACTGAAGTCAGAAGGGCATTCCTGATACTCTCCTGCCATCATGCCCAGCTGCTCCCTGAGAGATCAGCTCAGGTCTTGAGTAATCTGACCCCTCCAGGGGGCCTGACCTTGCTGGTTTCCCTGGCTGCATCCCCACCCGGCTTTCCACACGTCTACTCTGGTCCCTCCCCCTCTCCATGGACATCTAAGGCCCGGAGGCCCGCCTCCCCTACCCCCTACTCACATTCCTGCCCACTTATTTTATGTGTCCCTGTAGAGGAAGGGGACGCTTGTGTGTGCCTGTGACACTGACCGTGTGCACACTTCTGGATGCCCACACCCCTAGATATATGCATGTGCTGTCTGAGTGTACTTACACAAGTGGGAGTCTGTGTACAGAGGGTCTGGATACACAGTTGCACACCTTGTATGTATGTGCTTCTATTCACTCTCGAATGCCCCTCCCAATCCCTATTTCCCTGTTTAAAGGCCCCAGCCTCTCATTTCCCCACCCAAAGCCACTGCCAGATCACACACACACACACACACACACACACACACACACACACACACACACACACTTTCCCGCGGGTGGAGAGGCTGAAGCACTAAGTTAGAGCCCAGATCAGCGCCCCAGCAGCTCACTTTCCTGTCCTCCAGCACATAGGCTGCAGCCCCTGCCCTTCCCCACCCATCTTCCCCAGCCCCCTCCACCTTTAGCCCACCTCTGGCCCCACCCCATGAGCTGGCCAGGCTCTCTCTTGACACCGGCCAAGCCCTTGGGGGAGTCCTGGGTGGAGAAGGGTGGGAATGGAATGTCCTTCCTGGTTTGCCCTTTCAGTTAGAAACTCCTAAGCAGGCAAAAGAGACCAATTGTTTAATTTACACACACATCCTCTCTCTCTCTCTCTCTCTCTCTCTCTCTCCAACTTCCTTAACCTCCCCCCCCCTCAACTTTTTTTCCCACTGCCTCCCACCCCACTCCCCACCTATAGCCCCCACCCCTAGGGTCTGCAGCTGGAGGCTGTGGCCCACTCACATTAGGGGTTCCTCCCAGTCCCCTAGGGCCTGGCTAAGAAGTCTTGTCAGGGCACTGCTGGTGCACTGTGCCAGACCAAGTCATTCCCCTCCCTAGGCCACAGCTCCTTCACCAACTGTGAACTCCTTGAGTTCCACACCTCGGGGAGCTGGGGCGGGGGAGGGTGCTGCAAAGGAGAAAAGGTATCTGGGCTCTCCAGCCGGTCCTCACCACACACACCCCCTTTGCCCCCACCACCCAGCAACATTTCCCCATTCCAGGGCTGGTGCGTACCCACAGTCTGGGGCCTCTGTCCCCTCCCTGAAGCATTCCTGGCAGCTCTAGCACTCTCCAGATGACTCCTGTCTCTACATTGCCAGGCTAACTCCAGAGCCCACTCAGTGCCAGGCAGCGCACACAAACATCCTCTGGAGGGCTTCGGAGGAGCTGCCAAGACTGCAAGCCTAACATCAAACTCCTGCCCCACGGGGTTCACAGACCAGTGGTTCAAACTCAGTCTCCATGGGTATGCACAAAACACACACACACACACACACACACACACACACAACTTACACCCATCCCGCATGCCTCTGCTCGCCTCACAGAGACCACCTTTTGAGATCCTGGACAGAATTTTTAGGATTTGATCCCACCAAGCCTTTCTCTAGTGATCCTCTGCCCACACCAAAGGCAGCGCATTCTGTGACACACACCTGCCACGCTGTCTGTCCTTGCACTCTCCTCCTCTGAGGTCCCACAGCACTCTGGGGAACCAGCTATGAACAACAGCAGCCTCAGGTTCTCAGCCCTGCTTGACTGCACTAAACCTAACCTGGACACCAGTTCCTACAGCCCTGGCTCCACGTGGGACTTGTTGCTCCTCTCCCAAGAGGTGTGTGTGTGTGGGGGGTCCTTCTGGTTCCTTGCTGCATGTTCAGAACTATTACTTATTGTCCAACCCCTAAAAACACATCTTCTGATTCTTAAAGAAAAAACAGCAATTTTTTTCATTATCTTGAAAGGTGAATGCCTATAATCATAACAAAAGTCGTGTAACATTCTGCGTGGAATGTAATACCGTGTAATGTTGTGCTTTATCACAATTTAAGTAGTACATTCCGCACTGAATGTTAAATAGAAACAACACATGGCAGGCTACTTTCCTGAATATATGAATCAGTAAGAAAAAGACAAATGATCCGACAGAAAAGTGTGCACCAGATGTGAATAATAGGAGCTGTTGCTTACACCGCACCTACTAGACATGTGTCTGGCCCTCTCAGAAGCACTTTGAACCTATTGAGCTCTTTTGTACTCAATAACCCTATGGTACAGGTATGTATTATTATCTCCATTTTAAGAGAGAATATTAGGCACAAATAATTGAAGTAAATTGTCCAAGCTCACACAACTAGTATGTAGAAAAGCTGAGATTTGAAACTTGGTAGCTGGAACCACTAGATTACAGAAGAAAGAGAAAGAAGAAAGAAAGAAAGAAAGAAAGAAAGAAAGAAAGAAAGAAAGAAAGAAAGGAGGGAGGGAGGGAGGGAGGGAGGGAGGAAGGAAGGAAGGAAGGAAGGAAGGAAGGAAGGAAGGGGAGAGAGAAACAAAGAGAAAGGAAGGAAGGAAGGAAGGAAGGAAGGAAGGAAGGAAGAAAGAAAGAAAGAAAGAAAGAAAGAAAGAAAGAAAGAAAGGAAGAAAGAAAGAAAGAAAGAAAACAGGAAATGAGCTGGGGGTATAGCTCAGTGGTAGAGCACTTGCCTAGCAGGTGCAAAACCCTGGGCTCTATCCCCAGCAAAAGTAAACAAACAGAAAGAAAGTCAATTAGCAAGTTAAAAAAAAGTGCTCAACCTCACTCAAAGAAACACAACAAGAATAGAAATGAAAAGCCATTTTGCCTGTCAAATCATCAAAGAAATATTTGATAACAGTATTCCAGGTTGGCAGCTGCATACATAACAGAAAGCCTTGTCCTTTACTGGTAGGATTATGGATTGGCACATTGTCTTTGAAGGGAAGGTTGGCAAAAGGTCTCTAAATTTAAAAGGCATTAGCCCTTACATGAATAAATAAAACAAATTCAATGAGCACACTATTCCTTTGACCAAGTGGATCCATTGCCAGGTTCTTATCCTACCGATGTTCAACAAATGTGCACACATCCATGTGGTCTCTGCTGCCATTGTCTTATGTGTGTGAAAATTAGAAACATTTATCCCTGTCAAGAGGGAACTGAATAAGTGAATTGAGCTACATACATTTTAACAGAGTGCTATTTGTTGAAATGAAGAAATATTTTATATACTGACTGAGTTTTAACCTTTACATAATGATTACAAAATCACTGTAATTTATAAACTGGGATATATATATATATATATATATATATTGCATAATGATTGCAAAATCACTGTAATTTACAAATTGGGATATATATATATATATATATATATATATATGAGAAAAAAAAAATATATATATATATATATCCCATAGGGCTCATGCCATCCGGCTATCTCATGCCTTCCTCCCTCCACTGCACTGATCCCTGCATCCACTGACCTCCAGACACACTGCCTTGTGGTTACCAGATCCTGGCACCTGGGTCCTGACACTCCTCTCCACCCCAGGCCCCCTTGTTCTCCACACGTTGTACCCTCAGCGTTCCTTGAACTACTCAATTCCAGTAATTTCCACTTCCTCCCCATTTTTTTCATGACTCTGCCTGTGGTCACACTAGACACTGAACTGTTCTGTCTCTGAGATCTGAAACTGCAGGACCATTTCTAACTCACGGTCAGCAGATGGACTCTTAGCGAGAGCAGCCTCCCCGGTCCTGAATCCCACTGACTTTCTTTCCAGCTTGGACCCCTTGATCATGACCTCACTCTCTGACCCTTTGCCTGCAGTCTCCTCTGCCTGGATAAACCTCCAGCCCCCTTCAGCCTATGAGAATATAATTGCATCTTTTCTGTCAAAGGAGATAGTTTCACTTAAACAGCCATTTTGTAACCTGGTAGGGACTTATATTCCTTCCCCAAATTAACATCTCTTAAGAGATTACAGGTGTCTACCCTCCCCCATCTTCCCCTGTAGCTGACCAGGAAGAATGTGAAGCTGTAACTTCGACCAATAGGAGTTCAGCGCAGGAGGAGCCTTGCGTTGGGGATATAAGACCCACTGGGTTCTTTGTGAAGCGTGCTCTCTCTATCTGGGAGCACCCTTTTTTGCAAAAAAGTAAAATCGCCTTGCCAAGCAATTTTCGAACACGTGCCGTTTCTTTAGACGCCATAAAAAGTTATTTCTAACAATTGGCGCCAACGCGGGGCACAGCGCCCCTCCAGGGTGGTGAGGACCCCCTCTTCTTTAGGGAGACACGTCCTACTGCCGTGTTGCTGCGGTGGCCTTCAGAGAGGGGACTCACAATCTCTAGAGCAGGTGATAAACCTTCAGGCGAAAATTGCGAGGTAACGCGGGGAGAAGGCCTTAACAAATACTGCGGCAACCAGAGATTCACGCGTGGAGTCAGGTATGAACACTTCGGGGAGAAGCAAGTAATACTTGGGTGGTCGGGACACACCAGGGGTTGTGCGTGTGTGTGCTTGAATGAGCATGTAGTGTGGTTACACAACCAGGGAGGCCGGGGTGGGAAGTAATGGCTGTGTGTACTTGGATGAGGGGTAACAGGTGTGGAGTCTGGATATAACGTTCTGTTATATCCTTGGCATTTCATACAGCATAAGGCCTCCTCTTCGGGGGAGCCAGCTAGGGGCTTTAACTGGCCTGCCGAGAAATGCCTATGGGGATATGGGTCCCAAGTGGAAGACAGACAGACAGACTAAGCACATCTGGGAGAAATACTAGAAACCTCCAGCAGGAGGAAACTAGGTCTCAGCCATGTATCTAGTTGTGATTTCACAACTAGGGAAGCCAATATGGGAAATAGAACCTCTTCACCCTGTGAAAGGGCACACGGGAAAGAAGAAGAATTAAATAAAACTCCTTCAGATAGCCCCCTGGGGCATATGCTCCAATATTGGGAAGAGAATCCCAGGACAGCAGGGAAAAAGAAACACCAAATGATAAAATACTGCTGTTTCATTTGGATACAAGAACCCATCCTCCATCCATCGGTATTCTGGCCAAAATTTGGTTCGAGTGAGGATTGGGTTTGCCAATCATTAATTGAATATGTCAATAATAAAAATCCTGTGACCCAGGAAAAAATAAATTATGCGCTCTGCTGGAGGAAGGAGCCTGTAGGCTTGTTCCCTATGAAGCAGAAATGAATGAGAATAAGAACAATTGGGACCCCTTAACTGTTTACCTCCCCCCTGTAATTCAGGGGATCAGCAGACTGAACCACCTCAAGTCACTGAGGAGGGAGGGGGAGGAAGGAGGGAATCTGAGTCGACTGCAGCGACTTCAGACCCCCCTCCTCCATTATGTACCTCCCTTCCCCGACTGAGAAGAGAGGTTCAACAATGTAAACGGGGTGTCCAAAGTTTCCTTTTTCCTTCTAAAAAGGAAGAGCCGCAGGATTTTTACCCACTTAGGGAAGTTCCTCTGGGTGGAGGGGCTATTGGGTTTGTAAATGCCCCCCTAACTAGTTCAGAGGTTAGAGCTCTAAGAAAGGAACTCAACCCTCTTACAGAGGACCCCCATGGGGTTGCAGACCAGCTAGATCAATTTCTAGGTGCAGAAAAGAAGGCCATTTTAAAAGGGAATGCCCAGACCTGAAAAAAGAAGAAAATTATACCCATTATGACCTTCGAGGAGAGCTGGGAAGGTCAAGGGCTCTTATACGAATGGGTCCTGCCAAGAACCCTTGATAAATTTGCATATGGGACCTAAAAGGGAGGAATTAACATTCCTGGTTAATTCTGGAGCAGCCAGATCCTCCATTGACCATTACCCTCCCTTCTTTAAAGCTGTCTAATAAATCATTAATGGTTTCAGGAGTAAAGGGAAAAAGATTTAATGTACCTATTTTTGAGAAAACACAGGTTGAGTATAAAACCAGACTTGCCCAGGCAAGATTCCTTTTTGTACCTGAGGCAGGAACTAATCTTTTGGGCCTGGTCTCAGACATACCAACAATGGACACCAAAGATCAATTTCTCAGAAATCATGTGTCAAGTCTTTCCTCTTCCCTGTCCTCTCTTAGGGTACAAGGATTGTTAGCCCAAACCGCACCTCTTAAATTTCCAGCACACTCTCATCAACCCAGTGACAGTGTCCTAATAAAGACCTGGAAGGAGGACAAGCTTGAGCCAGCCTGAAAGGACCATATCAGGTGCTGCTTACAATGGAAACGGCTGTTTGCGCTTTGGAAAGAGGTTGGACTCATTACACGTGGGTTAAAGGGGCCCCACCTCCTATCCTGAAAGGACAATGGACCATCACTTAACACCTGGACCCTCTCAAGTTAACTATAAAAAGACTCTAAGTTTATTCTGGTCTTTGGTTCTGTTAAGCTTCCAGGTATTGGGTAGCCCTTATTCAGCTCAATTTACTATTAATGTTACTATAGGAAAGAAACCCCTAATTATAAAAATCAATACATGTCAAGTCTTATGTCTCTGCCCAGAACCAACATGGGTGATAAAGCAAAATAATCCAAGACAAGCCCCTTGTTCTAGTTGGGGCAAGTCTCAAAGGAACACCCCAAACAGAGGATGGACACCCTCACCATATAAAGCTGTTCCAATTTCAAGAGGGTTAAAAGAAAAAACTAGGCCTGGAGTGAAGGGGGTTGGGCCCACATTGATTGCTAATAGGTATCAATTGCTGATGGTGAGAACAAGCTCTCATACTCAGGCAGAACAATAAAATCCTTTTCTCTGTCTCTAAGTTGTCAGCCGAGAACTGCAGTCAAGGTTGACCTTGGTCAGCTAAAAGTTGGCTGTTAAGTCCAGCTGAACACTGAATGTTGCAGGCACAGACACATGCAATTAGAAAAGAATTATAGATTTTCACAACAGCTAAGACTAATATTAAAAGATGAAAAAGCAAGCTATATTAACCCAATATTAATTACTAATAACACAAAATAGTTATAGTCCCAAATCCTTGATACTTTAGAAGACTATATTCCTGTTTATTTTCTTTCCTTTATTAAAAAACAAGTTTTCAACATAATAAGCAACTTCTAGCAGATAGAGATAAGAAGATGCTGGGAATTCACCAAGGACACGGGTGTGCAATACACATGCTTTAAACTTTAATGAAAATAAAAACAAAGAATAAAGTGGGCTTTTAACATACAGCTCCCTGACCTCGTTAACCAAGCAACACCTTTTGATCAGGGATATCTGACCTATCTGTCCCTGTGAGGATGAATAAATAAGGCTAGCAGAAAAGGTTTAATTGGCTGATCTGCACCTGCTTTTGGTGAGAAAAGAAGACTATTGGTTAAGTGGAATAAGAAACAAGAGATAATAATTCTTATAAAAATTGTATATGTTCAAAGGCATTAGTGCCTTACTTTCAAGGCACTCCACTACGTCACCTCTGATGTAGTGCTTTGATTACGCTATCCCCCGTTTCTTTCTGTAATAATAAAACTTTGTTCAAGCTTGCAACAGTAGTTCTGGCTAACTTTTTCTAAACTAGCTAAGAACAGGGACCCACGGCATCATGTTAAACGGTAACATGGAGGAGTTTCCCTTAATACCTGTGCTAATTTACAGTATAATCCACTCTTGCTAACTCATAAGCCAGGAAAGACAGCTCTGTCCATTAAACACAGGTCTAGCTTCCTGGCATACAGGTCAGGAAACAATCCCATGGGGACGCTTGCTATTAGATTAGTTAATAATTCAACCTCAGTTGCTAATGTTAACCCCCCAACCTGAGGCACTATAATAAAAATAAAGGATTTCCACCAGATGATAAAGGTTAAGGCAGAATATGGGAAAACAAATGCCTGGTCAAAATGGACTAAAAATTCTGCCAGCACCTTAAATAACGGTGACCATTATGTTTATGTGGCAAACAAACCAGGCAGGTCAAAAACTCAGGTGGTACCATTTCCACTCGGATGAACCTCAGACCCAATGGGCATGAGATGTATGATAGCCCTCTTTCAGGACAATCTAGCATGGGGCAAAAAGTCTTGTAAGACCCTATCCCTCCTGTTCTCAGTGGTGCAGGGTCCAAAGCAAGAGCCCCCTAAAACTGTTGAGCCTCCAGTCCCAAACACTAACTATACCTCATGCCTTTCAAGGTGGGAGGGACAGTCAGTGTTCTTGGAAAATGTTACAGGCTGCAGTGAATGCTGGTCCTTTGAGGAGCTGGATAATCAATCCACGCTGGCGGTAGCCCAAGCAAATGTCTGGTGGTACTGTGGAGGACCGCTACTCGAGAGTTTACCTGCCAATTGGAGTGGAATTTGCACTCTAGTACAATTGGCAACTCCTTTCGGCCTGGCATTTCAAACCCAAAGTGAGGCACCCTCTAGTGGGTCACTAAACCCTCGCATATATGAAGATTCAATCAAGACTTCAAAGGATGGTCCCAATGAATTTGAGGCTAAAATCCAGGTAGCTATATGGTTTACACCAATGTTGTTTTGGTGGTTCACCATTAATAAAAGGGCAAATTGGGTAAATAATATATGTTACAATCAACAGAAGATTGTCAACCACACCTTAGATGTCATGCAGAAAATAGTTAAACATTTATCTGCATTAACAGCTGAGCTAACAAAAAGTTCAAGGATAGGTAATCCTTTCCCCAGCCTAACAGAACAATGGTTGGGAACGCAAGGAGAAATAATAACTCCAATCATAATACTTTTCATAATATTTGAAAAAATTATCCTAGTAGGATGTGGCATAATCCTCTATGTTAAGGCTCTAGTCCAGGGACAGACAGAGACAGTTCTTACTGAACAATCCTCTATGGCTTACCAAAATAATCTCTTGTTAAATACCTTTGAGAGTAAAAGTCACTGTATGCTAATGGGGTTTGAAGAAAAGAGTAATAATGTATAATAAAAGAGGAGGGAATTGTGAGAATATAATTGTATCTTTTCTGTCAAAGGAGGTAGTTTCACTTAAACAGCCATTTTGTAACCTGGTAGGGACTTACATTCCTTCCCCAAATTAACATCTCTTAAGAGATTACAGGTGTCTACCCTCCCCCATCTTCCCCTGTAGCTGACCAGGAAGAATGTGAAGCTGTAACCAATAGGAGTTCAGCGCAGGAGGAGCCTTGAGTTAGGGATACAAGACCCACTGGGTTCTTTGTGAAGCGTGCTCTCTCTCATATCTGGGAGCACCCTTTTTTGCAAAAAAGTAAAATCGCCTTGCCAAGCAATTTTCGAACACGTGCCATTTCTTTAGACGCCATAAAAAGTTATTTCTAACAAGCCTGAACTCCTCTCCTCCAGCTGTGTGCCACAGAGCATCAGTGAAGAAAATCACAGGCCCAAGATCCAGTACCATCAGGACTCAGTCCCCAGCTCAGTTGCCTCCTCTTTGCTACTGGGCAGTTCTCTCTGCCTTTGGTCTGCTGCCCTGTTGCTCTTCGAAGCTCCTGGACCCTCTTCCTTTCCTCCACCTTGCCCCCTACTCTCTCCCCTTCTACAAAGAATCACAACATTCTTCTTCACTGAGAAAACCAAGGCCATTTGGCAAAAAAAAAAAAAAAAAAAGCCCTTTACCTTTCTGCCCCACCTAAACCGATCTCCCCTTCCCACCCTTCTCCCTCCCTCTGTACTAAGGACAGACTGTCCCTCCATCCATGTGCCCTGGACACCAGCCTCTCTGGCTCCTCAGATTTTCTGCTCCTTCCTAATACTTCCACCTCCCCTTCTCCCCCTCCCTCCCTCCCTCTGGCTTCCTCCCCCTCTCCCTGCCCAGCCACGCTTCTTGGCAGAGTTGGCCGCATGCACTTTCTTGGATTGTGGGGGAAAAAGTTAGATGTCAGCAGGCTGAGGTTTTAATGGGGTGAGGAAGTGGAAACTGGGAGTGCCAGTTATAGTTTCCAAGGATGTCTGGCGGAAGGGAAAGTGAGATGGGAAGTTAGCTTGAAGGGAAAGCAAGGTGCAGGAAAGGATTCTGTTACCACAGGTGAGGCCTGAGCTAATCAATCAATTAATTAATTAATTAATGGAGCAAGGTCCAGAGGGCTGCGTCTAGGAGTCCAAGTGGGGCTGGTTGGCTGTGGTGCCCAGGAGAAACAGCTCCATGTCTATGGCAGGAGGGAGGAGCTGAGGGTGGACAAGGACACAGACATTCACAGCTGGGCTAGATCAGAGAAAGTTCTACAGACTCTCAGAGAATAGCTATTTCTGCTTCTGGAGGAAATAGAAACTACATTTTGTGGATCTGTTCCATCCAAGTTCTCTACATCTGATTATCCTGCATGTGGACTTTCTCTGACCTCAGCCCACATCACAGTTTCACCACGTAAAAGAGATGAGCAGTCTCAGGAAACCATACGGCACTCTAATGGGAGGTGTGGACTCTGGTTTGACTCAAACTGCCTCTTCCTAGCTACACAATCTTGTAGTTGACCTCTATAAGACTCAGTTTCTTTGTGTACAAAATAAGGAATCAACAGTGTCTATCTCATGGGTCTGAGTATTGAAGAAGGTAATGCATACAATGTACTTAAAGCTCTGAACACATCAGAAAGACTCAATAAATGGGAGCTGTCATTGAAGTTATTGCTGTGGCAGCCAATCATTGGATGTCTTTGGAGATGCTCAGGACATTCCTGTCCTCTCTTTTCTGGTGAGGGACCAAGGAGATTGGGACTCAGGACACCATTCTCCTTGATTTGTCCCCCACTTGACAACTATGTGGTACTGGGGTACAGGGGATTCTAAGGGATCTTACATTCTCTACCCACTCCCTTCCTCTCCCCGCGGTTCCAGGTACACCTTCCTATGCACTGACAGTCCTCCTCTACTTTCCCTTCCTGGCCATCTGCATCTTAGCATTTCCCATGTACCTGCTGGATTTCCTGGGCTTGTGGGACTGGATAGTCAAGAAATGGTTTCCCTACTTCTTGGTGCGGTTCACGGTGATGTACAATGAACAGATGGCAAGCAAGAAGCAGGAGCTCTTCAGCAACCTGCAGGGCTTTGTGGGCCCCTCCGGGAAGCTCTCTCTGCTGGAGGTGGGCTGTGGCACCGGGGCCAACTTCAAGTTCTACCCGCCTGGATGCAGGGTGACCTGTGTTGACCCCAACCCCAACTTTGAGAAGTTCTTATTCAAGAGCATTGGTGAAAACCAACACCTGGAGCGCTTCATGGTGGCTGCTGGTGAGAACATGCACCAGGTGACCGATGGCTCTGTGGACGTGGTGGTCTGCACCCTGGTGCTGTGCTCCGTGCAGAACCAGGAGCAGATTCTCCACGAGGTGCGCAGAGTGCTGAGGCCGGTGAGTGAAGGGGAGGTGGGAGTGGCCCATCCTCGCTAAATGTTAAGCTGGTCAGAGCATCAGGCTGCATGCTGAGGTAGGGCTCACACTGAGAGTGACCTTGGGCAAGTCACTCCACTCATTCATGCATTCACTATTTATTCAACAGATCTTTAGAGAATGCTGATGCTGTGCAGCAATACAGCATGATGACATGTAGCTCACAAAAACGGCAGAGACACAACTGAAACACAGGCCAGAGATCTCACCATGTTGCTCCTCGGTTGACCTCCAACCTATGGCCTCCTAAACCCCATCACAGAGTCCAATTCTCACAAGATGAGAACAACGGATCCCCTGTGGGGCATGCTAGAACACCGCCCTCCTCCAACAAATAGGAGCTTGTAAGTTCACAGATAGCCATCTCTACTTGTGTCGTATGTTCTTTGGTTTTACTTTGGGGCCTCACAGAGTTATCTACGTTCCATTCTTTAGCCTTTTTCCCTAGTGACAGTAACTATTTTTTTCTGAAACAAAGAAAAAGAAAGCATGCTGGGAAAGAAAGAAAGTGATGGTGGGGAGCAGTGTCTCCCAGACTTTGTTCATGGCATCTCCTTGCATCCTTGAACACGTTTTCCTTTTTGGTGTTTCTTACAGCATTGTTTTTAATGATACATGTAATTAAGCAATTCAGTGCCATTGTTCAAATGAATTTAAAAATCAAAGAAAAACATGGGAGGAGGATGAAAGTTCTCCTTTTACTTCCCTAAATCCCATTCCCCTTGCCTGTCCCTTAGGAAGCTACTCGTGTTCTCCTCCCTCCCCGTTATTTGAGGGTTTTCTATCTCAACTTTACTAATAGTTACTTTCACTCTTCAAGTTATCCTTGATGCCAAATTTCACTATCAAAAGAATATAGTAGTATGACCTCCTCACTTGAACCAGACCTATAGCACTTTTTATTTCCCCATCCTCATCCCCTCTCTTCTCTCATCCCCACAAACTCCTCAATCCAAATCCTTTTAGTTACAACTTATTACTAAGGATTTTTCTTCCTTGTCTTTTATTTCAAATTCTTTCTAATTCATCATATTTCAAAATCACTTTATCAACACCCATCTATTTACTGTAAATTCTACTAGCTTTATTATTTCCCACTGTTTCTTGTGCTATTTGTCTTCCCCTATTGTGAGTTTTGGGTTTGTTTGTTTGTTTGTTTGTTTGTTTTATTTAATTTTTATTTGCCTAAACTACCTTCTTGAAGAACTTTCTTAGATATGGTTCATGGGATGTCTTTGTATATCTGAAAATATCTGTCTTCTACGCTCACACTTAAGTAATATTTTGGCCAAGAGTCTTTGATCTGAATTCTTTCCCCTATAAATTGTGAGTATTGCTCCATGGTCCTTGGATTTTCCAAGTTGCAGAATAGCTACCTTCCGTGCCATTCTGATATTTTTTTTTCCCCTTTCAGGTACCCGGGGTTTTGTTGTTGGTTGGTTGTTTTTATGTCTGGAATTTTTTTCACTATTTCTTTGAAGTTCAGAAATTTCAGCAGAATGTGATCAGGTATGTATCTTGTTTTTATTAATCTTGCTAGGCATACAAAGAACGCTTTTGATCTTAATACTCAAGTCTTTCTTTAGATCACAAAAGTTTTCTTCTATTGTTTTTCTTTATTGACTCTACGCCATCTGTTCCTTTCTCCTCTTTTGGAACAAATATTCACATACAAGATCTCCTAGCTTTGCTCTCCTGACTTTTATCTTTTCACTCATAATTTTTATTTCTTTATACTTTTGTTTCATGTTGCAAGATAGTTCCTCCATTTGATTTTCTAGCTGACTTCTTCTATGGTCCAGCAGTATTTATTCTACTTTTCACTTCTCCTATTGGATTTTAAATTTGGGGTTTTTCATTGAAAAAAGAAATTGAAGAAGATCTTGGAAGATGGAAAGATCTCCCATGCTCTTGGGTAGGCAGAATAAATATCATCAAAATGGCCATTCTCCCAAAAGTGCTCTACAGATTCAATGCAATACCCATTAAATTACCAAAGTCATTCTTCACTGACATAGAAAAATCTGTTCTTAAATTCATTTGGAACAACAAAA
>PVJS01020038.1:20546-33153 GCA_004027185.1 Glis glis | reverse complement strand
TTTTTTTTTTGCGGTACCGGGGATTGAACGCAGGGGTGTTCTACCTCCACGCTACGCCCTCAGCCCTATTTTTTATACTTTATTTTGAAACCGGGTCTCACGAAGTTGCGGAGGGCCTCACTAAGGAGAGAAAGAGAGAGAGAGACAGGGAGAGAGAGACAGGGAGAGAGCTGAGGCTGGCCGCGAACCCGGATCCTCCTGTCTCCACCTCCCAAAGTACTGGGATTACAAGCGTGCGCCACCACGCCCGGCTTACCCCCAGCCCTTTCTAAAAATCTTTTTATCTTGAGACAAAGTCTTGCTAAATTGCTGAGGCTGGTCTCCAACCTGACATCCTCCTGTCTCGGCCTCCCAAGTACTAGGATTACAGGTGTGCACCAGTGCGCCTGGCTAAGAGATCAAATCCCAGAGACAGAAAGACCTGGGCTCAGGTCTAGACTTTGCCCCTTCTTTGGGATCCTAGCTGGGTTATTAACGTTCCTGAGCCTCTGTCTCCTTGCTGGGAGAATGGGGATCGCCACTCCATGAGCTGCCTGGCCCGGACACCCCGGCCTCTGCAGACCTGCCGGCCTCCATTCCTCTCTTCCCTGGCTCCCACACCTGCTGAAATGCACCCAATGTCCCACCTCCCGGCTGGCAAGCTGCTCTGGGCTGCACCAGCCAAGACAAGAACCCCTGGATGTCCAGACCTGCTCGCGCCTGGGGTCCCACTGGCCGGCAGAAGGATCCAGACAACCGGGATTCACCTGGCTTCTAACGAGAACATTCGAGGCCCCTGCCAGGCTGCCTCCCCTCTGGCTCCCCCGATCTGGTGCCTGAACCCAGCTCCGACCTGGAGGTTTTGGAGTTGATTTTCTCCTGGCAAACCGTCAGCTTTTCTTTTCCAAGGGAAAAAATAAAATGAAACGCACAAAGACGCTCACAGAACATCCCGGAGATCAAATGGCTCTCGGAAAACGGCATTTTGATGAGCGAGGGAATCGGAACCATATGGATTAAATTCCCCTTTGGTCTCCTGGGGGAAAGGAGAGCGGGGAGCGGGGCCAGGGCAGGCGTGGTGGCAAAATCCAGCCCAGGTTCTCAGGAGCACAGAGAGACAGTCAGGACCTGACACCCAAGAGTCTTGGGTCCTTAGCACAGACCAGGGGCCACGCTCCAGACACAAAATCAGAAGGGAAATAGGAACTTAAAAAAAAATGTCTCTGTTCTTTTCTTTTGACTTTCTCTCCCCCATGGGGCTGAGCTTCAGGGGCTCCTGAGCCACCAGGAAAGGGTAGCGGACTGACTTTATGACTGTATGATTTATCCCAGAAAGCGACTTCCAAGTCACTCCCAGAGGAAAAGCCAGAAATATCTGCTGAAGCCAAATATTTGTAATCAGGTACTTAGGTGACCGCGCTGATGTGTGTGTGTGTGTGTGTGTGTGTGTGTGTGTGTGTGTGTTTCTTTATGGTCTGGTTTCTATCTGCATTTTGCTGATGCAGACGAGTCAGAAGGCAGAGTCTCTGATTGATTCATGCTATTGTTTGCTGTTGGGAGGTACCAAGAGCACAATCACTTCCAGCTTTCTGACCCAAAGCCAGAGAAAGCGCCAAAGCTCTTTCTTCTTGTCCTGGTCTCCCCGGAGCAGGTGGCAGGACTGGCCATCAACCCGTTTGGGGTCCTGAATATAGATGGTGTTTAATGTGGCCCTGGGCGTCATCTTATTTCATCCCCCAAGTCTACTTCAAGGGAATGGCTGTTATTCTCCTTTAACAAGGCAGCTGAGGCACAGAGAGGGTAAGCAACTGAACTAAGGTCACACAGGTAGTAGTTAACTGATAGGAGATTTCTTTCTTTCTTTAGTTGGTACTGGGGATTGAACCCAGGGGCGTTCTACCTCTAAGTTATACCTCCCGCCCAATTTTATTTATTTATTTATTTAGTCATTCATTTATTTTTTGTGTGGTCCTGGGGACTGAACCCAGGGGCAGTCTACCTCTGAGCTACATACCCCCAGCTCTTTTTATGTTTTTCTTTTGAAACAGTGTCTTGCTAGATTGCTGAGGAGCTCACTAGGTTGCTGAGGCTAGCTTTGAACCTGCAATTCTCCTGTCTCAGCCTCTCAAGTACTGGGATTACAGGCATGCGCCGCCACGCCTGACTTAGTGGCTTTTTCTTTCTTCTTGGTGCTGGAGATGGAACCCAGGGCCTTGCACATGCGAGGCAAGTGCTCTACCACTGAGCTATAGCCCAGCCCTTCATGAAGGATGTGTGTGTGTGTGTGTGTGTGTGTGTGTGTGTGTGTGTGTGTAACTGGGGATTGAACTCAGGGGCATTCCACCTCCAAGCTATACCTCCAGCCCTTTTATTTCTTATTTTGAAGCAGGGCCTCACTAAGTTGCTGAGGCTGGGCTTGAACTGCGATCCTCTTGTCTCAGCCTCCCAAGTACTGAGGTGACAGGCGTGCACCACCATGCCCAGCTCCATGAAGTTGTTTTATTTTATTTTTTGTGGCACTGGAGATTGAACCCAGGGGCATTCTACCTCTGAGCTACACCCCCATCCTTATTTTATTTTTTATTTGGAAACAGGGTCTCACTAAGTTGCGAAGGGCCTCACTAAGTAGCTGAGGCTGGTTTTGAACCTGTGATCCTCCTGTCTCAGCCTCCCAAGTACTAGGATGACAGGCGTGCGCCACCACACCCGGCTAATGAAGGTGTTTTAGAAACGCCCAGAGCAGCGGGACCTCTGCCCTCTCCAGACTCCAGAACACCTTGCGCCTCTTTGGCACTGTCCGGCCGATCCACAGCATAAACGCAGCTCCACAGGACAAGCCGGAATCCTGGCTTTAAATGACACACACCTTCACTTACTCCCCTTGGGGGATACTAGAATACAAACCACCCCCAGATTCAGAGCCCGCATCTACAGAAGCCTGCGTGCGTGAGCGGCACGCTGACGCCTGGCTCGAGCACAGCGTCCACGTGCTCCCTGTTTCCTAGTTGCTTCTTTGAGCTCCTTTGCCCAACTGGAAATTCTCCCAGCAAACACACAGATTTCGGCAGCGATCGGATTAGGCGTTTCAGTAACTGACCTGAGAGAACAGAGGTGTGAGCGCACAGGAGGTAAAAGCAAGGAAGGCACAGATGGCCCAGGGCAGGATGTGAGCGAGGGTTTCCATTGAAAACCTCACATCAAAGCTGGGTGTGGGGGTGCACACCTATCATCCCAGTACTTGGGAGGCTGAGACAGGAGGATCGCAGGCTCGAGGCCAGGCTCAACAACTTAGTGAGACCCTGTTTCCACATAAAAAAATAAAATGGGGCTGGGGGTGTAGCTCAGAGGTAGAATGCCCCTAGGTTCAATCCCCAGCATCACAGAAACAAACAAATTAAACCCTCACATCAGCACCAGGAGGTAGATGTTGTTGTTAACCCTATTTTACAGATGAAGAAAGGGAGGCTCAGGGAGGGCCCCAAGCCGCATATTTGGTAAGCACAGAGTCGGGAATAGATGCAGACATCAAGGTTACACGTGCAAGAGATGCATGGAGGGAAACAGCTGTGAGGGACAGCGGGGGAGGTGGGAGGAGCCATCCTCCTGCCACACAGTCCTCCTGCTTGGGAAGGGGACCAGCAGGGAGTCCTGAGTCACAGCGGCCTGGCAGAGAAGTCCCCCTCCCAGGAACCACGGCCACACCGAGCCCGGCGGCGTGGGAACTGCGTCCTCCCACGAACACAGTACAGCTCAGTGGAACCGGCTGCCAGCCCATGCCTGCAGTCAGAGAGCTGCAATATCATCCCTGTGGCCATCCCAAGAGGGGACTGTTGCACAAGTGACAGGCACAGGCAAAAGCAACATTACACAATATGGTAAAGTCAGAAGACTTCCTGATGGGGCAGAGCCGAGGGTGTCACTGAAAGCCACCAGGGATCCTTCCTTCCAGGGTGGCTGATAACCATCAGTACCTGGCCACAGGTGGCGGCCACAGAGGCAGAACTGTTCAAGATGTCACCTAGAGCCGGGCGTGGTGGCGCATGCCTGTCATCCCAGTACTTGGGTGGCTGAGACAGGAGGATTGCAGGTTCGACGCTAGCCTCAGCAAGTTAAGGAGACCCTCAGCAATCTAGCAAGACCCTGTTTCAAAATAAAAACATGAAAAGGGCTGGGGGTGTAGCTCGGAGATAGAATGCCCCTGGGTTCAATCCCCAGTACCACACACACACACACACACACACACACACAGGGCCATCTAGAGTTTGCACACTTCGGGCTTCCATAGAAAGAATTCAGAAAAAGCACTTACCGTGTGTGGGCTCCATGTCAAATTCTGGACCCAGTCCTGGGCACACAGGTGACAGAAGTAGCCAGGAGACTGTCTCCAAGGTGTGCACAGCAAGGAGACAGGACAACAGGAGTCCGAGGCCGCATGGCCCCTTGCGAGCCAGCACCTTCTGTCCCCGGGGCCGGCGCAGTGGCGGGGTGCAGGAGGTTTCCATAGACTATCAGTCAAGAAGCAGCTCTTTAGAGACTTTGAATGAGAGAGTAAAACAAGACGACAGACTTGCCAGGAACACAGGTGAGTTGAAAGTGAGGCAGGAGCCCTCAGACTGCTCACAAAGCGAAATGGTTTTGGAGAAATCAATCCCAGCGGAGTTCGGTGTGACCGTTCCCACGGGGCATCAGGACCCCGGGGAATCTCGTCTCTCCTGCATTCAGCTCATCCAAGCAGGTGGGCGGCTTCCTTGGGTTCGGAGGGATCCACTGGGAAATTATGTCTGATTTTGTATTTTTTTCAAAGGCAGAAAAGGATTTTCTTTGTCAGGACTGCTGGGAGCCAGGCCAAGGGAGCCAGCCCCTTGGGGTGGGGCCGATTAGCTGATTAGAAAGGAACTGACCATCCTTCTGCAGAAATGAGAACGGAACTCACCTGTCCTGGAAACTGATTTCTCCTGTGAATTCCTCTACTCAGAAAGTTCTCTATGGGAAAACGCTTGTATCGATCACCCCTGAGGAAAGATTTTTTTTTTCTTAAACAGAAAACTCAGCCAGGTGTGGTGGCACACACCTGTAATCCCAGTACTAGGGAGGCTGAGACTGGAGGATCTCAGGTTTGAGGTTAACCTCAGCAAGTTAAGGAGACCCTCTGAAACTTAGAGAGACCCTGTTTCAAAATAAAAAATAAAAATAAAGGTCTGGGGGTGTAGCTTGGAGGTAGAATGCCCTTGAGTTCAATCCCAAGTACAAGAAAAAAAAAAGCAAACTCCTCCAAATGAATCTTACAATTTTCCAGTGCATCTATTATTGGTCTTAATTTCCAGTGGCTCTTAACAAGAGACTATGATGTTGACTATCAAGGTCTAAAACAAAACATGCAAATATATATTTATATATATTTCAAACCAGCATGCTCTCAAAATGTGAATTCTCCCCAGCTTTCCAAAGGGAAGAATTATAAATAGAACATTTTACATGTTTCTAACTTTCCTAGGGCTTTTTCTTCCTTTGAATCATTCTATCTTTTCAGCCTGTGATAAATGGGAAAAAAAAAGAAGGAAATGTGATGGTACATGCCTGTCATCCTAGTACTTGGAGGCTGAGACAGGAGGATTGCAGGTTTGAGGCCAGCCTCAGCAACTTAGCAAGACCCTCAGCAACTTAGCAAGATACTGTTTTAAAATAAAAAATTTTAAAAAAGAGGAGAGAGAGAGAGAAGGAGGGTGGGAAGGAAGGAAGGAAGGAAGGAAGGAAGGAAGGAAGGAAGGAAGGGGAAGGAAGAAAGGAAGGAAGGAAGAAGTGAGTTTCCAATAATTGTGCCGATGGCGGCATATTTGAGCCACCCAACCAAGCATTGTAGGAAAATCTCTATCAAGTGCCATCGCGCTCCCAGCCGAAGCTTTATTTAAACTCCCTGGATCAATGTGAATCAATTTGACACGTACACACTTCAGGGCACCATTAGTTTTGAATCAGTTAAGCTCCTATGACTTTAGGATTGAGAACCCAGGGTATTACAAAGAGAAAAATCCCAGGTCGTCAAGTGAAAAGCCCAGTCTCCACCTAAGGTTTGGTGGAGACCACCAGAATCACACACACACTAGTTGATTACAGTAACCAGGGCTGACCACTACCAGGCTATTTGATAAGTTAGATATTAATCCTTCTCACGGGTCTCTTTACAACTCCTCTACTTTGTTTTATTTTGTTTTGTTTTGTTTTGTTTTGTAGGGGGATTGAACCCAGGGGCATTCTATCTCTGATCTACACCCCCAGCCCTTTTTTATTTTTTATTTGGAAACAGGGTTTCGCTAAATTGCTGAGGGTCTCGCTAAGGCTGAGGCTGGCCTTGAACCTGCCATCCTCCTGTCTCTGCCTCCCAAGTGCTGGGATCACAGGCATGTGCCACAGTGAGATCTCTCACCAGTATTTTGCTGGTAAGAAATTAAGGCGAGCAGCAAGGCCACATGGCAACTGGAAGACAGAGTTAGGAGCCGGGCATGGTGGCGCACGCTTGTAATCCCAGTACTTTGGGAGGCGGAGATCAGATGATCTGGGTTCGCAGCCAGCCTCAGCTCTCTCTCTCTCTCTCTCTCTCTCTCCTTAGTGAGGCCCTCCGCAACTTCATGAGACCCGGTTTCAAAATAAAGTATAAAAAAAATAGGGCCGGGGGTGTAGTGCAGAGATAGAACGCCCCTGAGTTCAATCCCCGGTACCGCAAAAAAAAAAAAAAAAAAGACAGAGTTAGGGTTTAAACCCAGGTCAGTCTGACTTAGAAATCAAATATTTTAGTGGGGACCCTGATTCCTTCAAATGCATTATTAATCACAGCAGTAGAAGTCAGATCATGCTGCTAACTCAACCATGAGCAAATATTTCTCCTTTTTCTTTTTTTTTTTCTTGACAACTAAAATGAATTTCTTTTTCTTTTCTTTTTTTTGTGGTACAGGGGATGGAACCCAGGGGTGCTCTACCTGCTACACCTTCAGCCCATTTTTTATTTTTTATTTTGAAACAGGGTCTCACTAGGTTACTGAGAGTCTTGCTATGTTGCTGAGGCTGGCCTCAAACTTGTAATCCTCCTGACTCAGCCTCCCGAGTACTAGAATTATAGGCGTATGCCACCAGGTCTAGAAACTTTTAAAAAATCTAATAATCACTCCTTACTATCCTCAAAAGGGCTTAAAACCAATCTGGGTTCAGATTTTCAACAGCATGCAACTGACCCATCAGGGTCAGAGAAGTGCGCCCCCCAAATCATTTTAGGAAACAGCCTGCGGTTCTCAGGAAAGAAGAATTGGGTCCCTCCTGTTTTCTTCATAGACAGGAATGTAATAGCCAAACCCATGTCAGGTTTTGCAAAGAACTCCATAAATACGACCACGTGTCTAATAACCAAGGAGACGGGCAACAAAAGGAAGTTCCTGGCTCGCTTGTTTAGACAGAACAATCAAGAAGCTGCTGAGCACCAGCGGAGGAGGTCCACACCTGGCCCACCGCCTCGGGGCGCCGTTGGACCGGCCAGGCGCTAGGCCTCCTCGGAACCAGGGATAACACGTGGCTCCTTCCCGGAGCTGGGTGACCCGTGGTCTAGGAGAACTGGAGTTACCAGGCTTTTCTTGTTAGCTTCTTCTACTGGTTCAGCGGACAGTTCTGAGCTGAATTCAGCAGAGAACTCTTTGAAAGTGTGTTTTATTAAGCCTAGTATTAATTCTCTGGGTTCCAATGCTGGCCTGCAGATGCTATTAACCCCAGGACAATTCCAAGTCTGGTCTTGTAAAGTAACTGCAGTTATTTGACTTGTGGTCTAGAAAGGCTTTTTTTCAGACACCTTACATAAATCAAAGTTCTAGTACACCAAGAATAAAGGGATCTTGTTTTGTATTGTTTTATTGATTGATTTATTTTTGTGGTACTGGGATTGAACCCAGGGGCATTCTACCTCTGAGCTCCACCCCCAGCCCTATTTTATTTCTTATTTTGAAACAGGATCTCACTAAGTTGAGGAGGGCCTCGCTAAGTTGCTGAGGTTAGCCTCAAACCGGAGATTCTCCTGTCTCAGCCTCCCAAGTACTGGGATGACAGGATATTTGTGCCACCACAGCCAGCTTGTTTTGTTTTTTAAAAAATATGTGCACAGAGGCCGGGCGTGAAGGCACACACCTGTCATCCCAGTACTTGGGAGGCTGAGGCAGAAGGATCGCAGGTTCAAGGCCAGCCTGGGCAACTTAGAGACACACTGTCTCAAAATAAAAAGGACTGGGGATGCAGCTCAGTGGTAGAGCATCCCTGGGCACAGTACCCAGATATATATCTTGCAGCAGCACTATTGGTGCTCCACCTCCATCTTTGCATTACTGGGCCTGGATCTCTGCCAGGCTTTTCCAGGGCTGCAGAAGGTGGGCGCCCTCGGGGACCCGCAATGGAAAAAGCCCCTTGGGTGGGAGGTCCTAGAGCACCCCTGAAGGTCCCACAGCTACCCTGCCCCTACCACCTTGCCTTCCCCCGCTTGCTTCTCCATAGGGCACCAGCTCACCCTGGGGACCCTCCAGCCCCAGGTAAAACAGGACAGGTGGCCACTTACCTCTTGCATAAAACACCCACATGCACATCCGAGTCTCACGGCCCACTATTGAAAGTCCCTCAGCCCAAGGCAGACCACATGCAGAGAACAGTCTGGAAAAAGCCTCCATCTCCACTCTTTTCTCTGTAGACCAAGCCCCTGAGTTGGACTGTGCTGGGCTCCTGGAGTATTTGTGGGTGGGAGAGAGGATGAATTTCTCATCAAATCTGCATTTGTTGTTTTTTACAAAGAATATATATCATTCATCTTTTAAAAAATACACATGCATATATCTATGTATGTCTGGTGTGGTGGCGCACACTTGTAATCCCAGTACTTGGGAGGCTGAGATAGGAGGATCCGGGTTCGCGGCCAGCCTCAGCTACTTAGTGAGGCCCTCTGCAACTTAGTGAGACCCTGTTTCAAAATAAAGAAGAAATAATAGGGCTGGGGGTGGAGCTCAGAGGTAGAATGCCCCTGGGTTCAATCCCCAGTACCGCATAACAAAAACAAAACAAAACAAAAAACATATAAGTTGAGCACGGTGGCACATCCCTGTAATCCTAGTACTCGGGAGGTTGAGATAGGAGGATTATAGGCTTGAGGCCAGCCTCAGGAACTTAGCGAGACTCTCAACAAATTAACAATACCCTCAGTAACTTAGTGAGACCCTGTTTCAAAGTAAAAAATAAAGAGGAATGGGGGTGTAGCTCAGAGGTAGAATGCCCCTGGGTTCAATCCCCCATAACACACACACACACACACACACACACACACACACACACTGCATGATTTTCAGGAATAGAAGTGTAGAAAACTGGTCCTGCTGTCACACACAGACAACAGGGGCTCCTGGTCTACACGACTGTGGCTCTTAGCTCCTGATTGGGAGCAGGTCTTCCCTGGGTAGGGAGGATCTAGCCCCTGGGGACTTTATATGACTCACATTATAGCCTTTCAATTTGATTCTCTGCCAGGTCTTTGAAGTTTCTGATAATGATGTATGAGTACTGCCTATAAAACAAGCAGGACCTGGGGCGTCTCTCCTGGCTCTGCAGCAGTGGTGGGGCTGGGGCACGGAGGGGGCTGTGTCGCCCACACGAGTGGTACTGTCAGCACCAGGAGTCTTTGAAGGGGCAGAAGCTCCTCCAACCCGAGGGTGAAATAAGAATTGAATGATGGAGTCTGTGTTCCCTAACCTGGCTGCCCATTACAATCACCTGGAGTGTGTAGTGTGTGTGTGTGTGTGTGTGTGTGTGTGTGTGTGTGTGGAACTGGGAATTGAACCCAGGGGGATTCTACCTCTGAGCTACACCCCCAGCCCTTTTTATTATCTTGTTTGGAAACAGGTTCTCACTAGGTTGCTGTAAGTCTTACTAAATTGCAGAGGCTGGTCTCAATCCTGTGATCCTCCTGTCTCAGCCTCCTGAGTACTGGGATTACAGGTCTGGGCCACCATGCCCAGCTCTGCAGAGCTATTAATGTGGGTTCCTGGTCCTACACTGGTCCTGATTCCAAAACTCTGAGCTGGTACTTAAGATCTGTTTGTTGTCGTTGTTGTTTTTGGTACTGGGGATTGAACCTAGGGGCATTCTACCTCTGAGCTATACCCCCAGCCCTTTTTATTATTTATTTTGAAACAGGGTCTTGCTAAGTTGCTGAGGGTCTCACTGATAAGTTGCTGAGGCTGGTCTCAAACCTGCAATCCTCCTGTCTCAGCCTCCTGAGTACTGGGATTACAGGCATGTGTGCAATCTGTATTTTTAACAAATGTGCAGGGGGGTCTCATATGTCTCTTTCACAAAGCGCATCATCCCAGCTAGGTTGGGAGCTCCAGGAACCTCTGGGCCTTATTTTCTGCTGTAACGTGATGCTGTATAACTATCCAGCAGGGCCAGGATGTGCGGAGGTTTCACTCCGTCTGGACACTTTGCGAAGTGGTTTCAAATCCATTTGCTTGAATCACAGGTCACAGGAAGGTCCTCTCCCACAATGTACAAGACAAAGCTTGCTCAGAGAGGTTAAGAAACTTGCCTAAGGCCATTGAGTTACAAAGAAGGAGCACAGATTTCAGGTCTGGACTCCAGATCCTCACGCGCAGCCATGCCATTTCTAGAAAGATCCATGGCTCTTCTTATCTTTAATGGAAGAAAAGTGGAATCCAAATTCTCCATCCAGCTTCCTCTTCTCCTTATCCCTGACCTGTTCCTCTGTCTACACACATACACCCACCCTCTAAGTTTGACCTGTGTCACCTCTAACATGGCCCCAGAGTTCTCCCCCAGGACACGCTACACCGAGGTTGTGCAGCCAAATTCCTGTCTGCTTGTCATAACCTGCCGTTCCTACGCCGGAGGAAGCCAGTCGTTCCTTGATTCCGCTGTAATTCTCCTACTTATATGGAAATGATTTTTGCAAAGGAGGCTAAGTAGTTTAGCTGTTCAAACAATAAAGTGTGAGCGGGTGGCTTCCCCAATCCTCTGGCAGTCAGGCATCCATGAAGGCTGCAGGTTTCCCAGGTGGCACGGACGGAAGAGAGCCACTCCCGGCCGGAAGTCCACCGCGCAAGGGACAGTGAGCGGGCCCACAGACAGCCCCTGTGCCCTGACATCTCAACTCTCTCTCTTTCCTTTCAGATTTTTCTTTTCTTTTCATTTTATTTATTCATTCATTCATTTTTGTGGTACCAGGGATTGAACCCAGGGGCATTCTACCTCCAAGCTACACACCCAGCCCTATTTAATTTTTTATTTGGAAACAGGGTCTCACTAAGTTGCTGAGAGTCTCGCTAAGTTACTGAGGCTGGCCTTGAACCTGCGATCCTCTTGTCTCGGCCTTCCAAGTACTGGGATGACAGGCGTGCACCACCGCGCCTGGCTCCTTTCAGATGTTTCAACAGCCCCTGTTGCAAAAAGTTCATCCGAGGCAGATGTGACAGTACTGCCACTGTAGCATTTAGCTAGTCAGGTGGGTGATAAAATCAACTATTACCTAGATGCAGGGCTGGTTGGACTTCCAAGGCCGGCGCCTTTCCAAGAGAAGAAGAACCTGGTCTGGCCAGATGTGCTTGCAACGTCCAGGCCTGGCAAACATCTCGCAAAACATTCCCAGCCTTTTTCTTTCCTGAACGCCATTCTTTCATCAATGAAAAACCATTTTAGAAATCTATCACGCTAATGAGCACACCCGTGGGCGCTGAGCTGAGGCAGATAATTGGAGCAACTTCCGCTGGAGTGTGGGGCTGTGATCTTTCAGATGTTAACTAACTGCTCCTACTGTGTAGATGAACACTAACACATACGTGTGCATGCACACACGCAACCACAGCGCATCATCTCTGCGTTGGATTGACAAGTGAGTCACAGACAACGTATCAGCCGCCACTTAATGAAATGCATGGTGTGTCTAAAAAAGAAGTTCTCTCTCTCTCTCTTTTTTTTTTTTTTTTGGTGCTAGGGATTCAACCCAGGGTATTCCAGGGGTATTTTACCTCTGAACTACACCCCCAGCCCTATTTTATTTGGAAACAGAGTCCCGCTCAGTTGCTGAGAGCCTCGCTAAGTTGCTGAGTCTGGTCTCCAACCTGCGATCTTCCTGTCTCAGTCTCCCAAGTATGGAGATAACAGGCATGTGCCACCATGCCTGGCCTCTTTTTTCCTTCTTATTTTTTTTTTTTTTTTTGGTGATAGGGATTGAACCCAGAGGGCATTCTACCTCCAAGCTCCACCCCCAACCCTCTTATTTTTTATTTTGAAACAGGGTCTCACTAAGTTGTGGAGGGCCTCACTACATTGCTGAGGCTGGCCACGAACCTGCAATCCTCCTGTCTCAGCCTCCTAGGTACTGGGATGACAGGTGTGCACCCCCATGCCCAGCAAGTTATTTCTTTTTTTTTTTTTTTTTTTGTGGTACCAGGGATTGAACGCACGGACATTCTACCTCCGAGCTACGTCCCCGGCCCTATTTTCTTTTATGCTTTATTTTGAAACCGGGTCTCACAAAGTTGCGGAGGGCCTCACTAAAGAGAGAGAGAGAGAGAGAGACAGGGAGAGAGCGCTGAGGCTG
>PVJS01020038.1:0-20446 GCA_004027185.1 Glis glis | reverse complement strand
GGTCTCCGCCTCCCAAAGTACTGGGATTACAAGCGTGCGCCATCACGCCCGGCCAGTTATTTCTTTTTTTAATCCTGGTGAAGAAGCTGAGGCCCCAGGAAAGGCAGGAGGAAGGGTGAAGGGTGAGTGGTCACACTGCCTTGAAAGCCATCCATCTTAGCCACTCCAGGGGCCCATGAGTCCTTCTAGGCCTCCCGGGAATTCCCCAGTCTCCATCAACAACCATTATTCACTCTTGGCTCAAAACTTCGAACAATAAATAAAATCCAGATCCCTGGGAAGTACTCCACCGCAGGACTTCTGAGCATGATTGATTCTGAAACAGGCCTGGGGTCCTCCCAGGTGATAACGGCCATATCCAGAAATGTACCAGGCAGCCGCCCAAGGTGGCCGGAACCTGAGAGTCCCCTGCTCCCTGTCAGGCCTCTGCGTGGAGCCCCCCTTCTGACCCCTCTGCTCTGTGTCTGCGTTTGAGGCTGAAGAGGAGGGCAGCCGGGTTCTGCCCAGGAGCACCCTCTCCTCCTGCCTGGGAGGACTAAGATTAGGGAATTGCTATGACAACCCACAGAGCTGTCAGGGCAGAAAAGAAAAGAGACAGGTCCATGCGGTGGTGAGAAGTCGCCAAGGTTTGGACACGTTATGAAGGGGGAGTTGAACAAATATGCTGGTGGATTTGATAAAGGGTCTACAAGAAACAGAGGAGTTGGGGCTGACTCTGAGATTTTTTTTTGGTACTGGGGATGGAACCCAGGGGCATTCTACCTCTGAGCTACACCCCCAGCCCTATTTTATTTTTATTTTGAAACAGGGTCTCTCTAGGTTGATGAGAGTCTCACTACTTGCTGAGGCTGTCCTTGAACCTGTGATCCTCTTGTCTTAGCCTCCCAGGTACAGGTATTACAGGTGTGCACCGCCATGCCCAGCTGACTCTGAGATTTGGGCCTGAATTAAGAAGAATGGAGCTGCCATTGATGATGGAAAGATAGTGAGAGCAGGTTGGGGGACAGCCAGATGTGTTATTAGATATCCAATGTCTATTCATGTTCTATTCCTGCAAAACAAATTAGCACATGCTCAGCAGCTAAAAACAACACCCATCCTGGGCTCATTTATTAATTTTTTTTTTTTTTGCAGTACTGGGGATTGAACCCAGGGGCATTCTACCTCTGGGCTATACCTCCCAGCCCTATTTTTTACTTTTTATTTTGAATCAGTGTCTCACTAAGTTGCAGAGGGCCTCACTAAGTAGCTGAGGCTGGCTGCAAACCCAGATTCTCCTGTCTCAGCCTCCCAAGTACTGGGATTACAAGCGTGCGCCACCACGCCCTGCTTTCGGGCTCATAGTTCTGTAGATCACTGTCCAGGGGACTGCTGGGATAGCAGAGGGCTGGAGCCTGCTGCCCCTGGACTGAGCCATGGAACCCGGAGGAAGGATTGGCTCCAAAGCTCATTCTCCTCATTGGAAGACTTCAGTTCCTCGTGGCTGTGGGCCTGAGCTGTGTCCTTGCTGACTGCCAACCAAGAGTCACTCTCAGCTTCTAGAAGTTGTCCCCATCTCTGACCACAAAGGCCCCCTCCATCTTCAAGCCCAAGAGGATGGCTCAAATCCTTCCAGCCAGACATGGTGGCACACACCTGTCATCCCAGTGCTTGGGAGGCTGAGACAGGAGGATCGCAGGTTCAAGGACAGCCTCAGCAACGTAGTGAGACTCTCAGTAACCTAGTAAGACCCTGTTTTGAAACAAAAAATAACAAGGGCTGGGGGGTGTAGCATGGAGGTAGGATGCCCTGAATCAATCCCAAGTACCACCAAGAAAAAAAAAATCCCCCAAATCTTTCTCCAGCTCCCCACCTCGCATTTCCTTTTCGGCCACCAGACAGAAAAAATTCAGCTTCTAGAGGGTCCATGAGACCCGGTCAGGCCCACTTTGATAGTCTGTGTTTCTTACGGTGGGTTCACAGTGCTATACAACATCACCTAACCGTGAGAGTGACATGACGTCCATTATATCTACAGTCCCAGGAATTACACATGGCGAGCTCACTGGGGTGGGGCGAGAGGGTAAAACCGTGGGCTCATTCTCAGAATTCTGCCCGCCACACACAGGAAGATGGAGAAGAGACAGACGCCTTCAGGAACTTCCAGGGCTGAAGCCTGGGGCGGGAGGGGAGGCGGCCATCTGCACCTCTTTAGCCTCTGGAACCCGCAGCTCTGGGAGGGAGGGAGGCCAGGCCTGTGCAGCCGGCCACAGTGCTGCCTGGGGCCCGCGCCTGCCGGCCCTGCCCGCCTCCTGCACGGGCCCAGGCATCTGGCTGCAGCAACCGAGGCCTGGCCAGAGAGCCGACATTTGGCCGCTCTCCTGGGCTTTCTTGGAAAGGGCTGTGTTCCAGGTTGGCAGCTGTGCTCACTGGGGAGGAGGGAAAGAGAAAGGCCAAGTTCTGGAGCGGGGGTACTGCTGCTAGGTGGGACACCTGGACAGCTCTGCTCCAGCCACTGAGAGGGGTAGGGGCAGATCCAGGGAAACCGAGTGGGAAACATCCCAGGCAGCGGCATCAAATGGATGGCTTGGGCCCAGTTTCTTCGTCTGTAAAATGGGTGTGGATGCTAGTAGCTCCCACGTGGGGGCTGATGACAGACACGCAGCATGTCTCTGACTAGTCAGCATAATACCTGGCATAGGAAGAAACACCCACTGAGCCTTCACGGTGGAGACCATGAGCTGGGGTGGGAGAGGGGGGCAGTGCCTGTCACATAGAGGTGACTCAACCAGGCGGGATTAGAAAGGACAGGATTAGGTGAACAGGTCAGGGAAATGGCCAACCCTTCCCCCCACCTTTTCTTTGCAATGCTGGGATGGTACCTAGGAGAGTTCTACCTCTGAGCTACACCTCCAGCCCTATTTTGTTTTTTGATTTTGAAACCAGGATTTTGCTAAATTGCTGAGGCTGGCCTCGAACCTGTGATCCTCCTGTCTCAGCCTCTCAAGTACTGGGATTACAGGTGTGCACCACCATGCCCAGCTGGCCAACCCCTTTTCTAAGAAACTCTCAGGATATTGGAATGCAAGTTGGTTGCTTCTACAAAGACCTCTACATATGCAAAGCACACTTGCTAAGCCCCTAGGTACAGCGGGTTTTGATTGGGTTGCAAATCTGCACATGATGTTCCTAAGACTCCCAGGTAAGCCAGTTAGGGTTTCTACTTCCTGTAGAAATTTTGGAGGGGAGGGAGGAATGGGTGAGGGGAGGATATTGTGTTGTTGCACAGCGAACCACATTTGGTCACAAGAAATAGAAATCTGCCCAATCGCCAGGCCCGGTGACCCAAGCCTGTCATGCCAGTACTTGGGAGGCTGAGGCAGGAGGACTGCAGGTTCAAAGTCAGCCTCAGCAAGTAGTGAGACTCTCAGCAACCTAGGGAGACCCTGTTTCAAAACAAAAAATAAAATAGGGCTTGGGTGTGTAGCTCGGAGGTAGAATGCCCCTGGGTTCCATCCCCAATGCCACCAAAAAAAAAAAAAAAAAAAAAAGTGGGGGAAATCCAGATGGGTATTGCCAGGGGGACTCTGTGTCATGGAACAGCCACTTAATTACAGGAGCTAATGACCTTGTCCAGGTTAATGGTAAAGCCAAGGGCCACTGGCTAAGTCTCCACTCCTCATTAACTCAGTCCCCAGCTGTGGCTTTCCGCTAGGGCTGGGGGCTCTGGCTTTCCTTGATCCACCAGGTAGAGCAGAGACTGCGCACATCCGCTCCCGCCCGCACTCGTGGGTTAGGAGGGTAGGTCCATCCATCACGGTTTGTTTACCCCTCAACAACCCGGGAGAATTGCTGTGGCCGTCCCAGGGGAAGCGACTGCTACAAGGAAATCGGATTGCGGTGAAAAGAACATGCACTTTGCAGTCCTATGGGCCTCATTTCAAATCCCTTTGCTTCTCCGATGGAACTAACCTGTATGGCAGCTCTGATTGGTCAGCGCCCAGGGCCCACCCCAACCAAAGAGCTTGGGACCCCCTGTGGTGGAGCAAGCCTGTAATTCCAATACTTGGGAGGCTGAGACAGGAGGATTGAAGGTTTGAGGCCAGCTGCAGCAATTTAGGGAGACCCTGTTTCAAAATAAAAAAATAAAAAGGGTTAGGGGTGTAGCTTGGAGGTAGAATGCCTTTGGGTTCATTTCCCCAGTACCACAAAACCAAAAACCAAAAAAACACAACCAGAGTTTAGGAGGCCAGGGTGGTACACATCTGTCATCCCAGGGTCTTGAGAGGCTGAGGCAGAAGGATTGCAAGTTTGAAGCCAGCCAGGGCAATTTAGAGAGCGACTGTTTCAAAATAAAATTTTAAGCTGGGCTTGGTGGGCACATGCCTGTAATTACAGTACTTGGGAGGCTGAGACAGGAGGATTGCAGGTTTGTAGCCAGTCTCAGCAACTTAGCAAGACGCTGTTTCAAAAAAATAAAAAAAGCTGGGTGCAGTGGTGCAGGCCTCTAATCCAGTACTTGGGAGGCTGGAACAGGAAGATCGCAGGTTCCAGTTAAGCCTGAGCAAATTAGTGAGTTGGTCTATCCCTAGTGAACTGGTCTGTTCCCAACTACTACCTTCACTTTCCTTTTATGAGAATTTATCTTTGGAATCTGCCTGCAGCAAGAACAGTCTGGAGCTAAGATCAGCCTTCAGCGTAGATCCGATTTCATAATCTGGCTGCTGGTAAACCAGACACAGCCCACAGATATGCTTTGGTTGGCTTGTACAGCACATTTTTTTTTCCTTCAAATTGGAAGTCACCGTCAACATGGGCAAATGGAGAAGGTTCACATGAACATTTACATGTCTGAGCTGGGCACGATGGCACACACCTGTAATCCCAGTACTTGGGAAGATGAGACAGGAGGATCACAGGTTTGAGGCCAGCCTCAGCAACTTAATGAGACTCTCAGCAACTTAGGGAGACCCTGTTTCCAAATAAAAAATAAAAAGGAAGTCAGGCATGGTGGCACATGCTTGTAATTCCAGTACTTGGGAGGATGAGACCGGAGGATCCGGCTTCACAGCCAGCCTCAGCTACTTAGTGAGACCCTGTTTCAAAATAAAGAATAAAAAATAGGACTGGGGGTGTAGCATGGAGATAGAATGCCCCTGGGTTCAATTCCCGGTACTGCAAAAAAAAAAAAACCATAAAAATAAAAATAAAAAATAAAAATAAAAAGGGCTGGTGGTATAGTTAGGAGGTAGAATGTCCCTGGGTTCAATCCCCAGCATACCCCCCCAAAAAAAGTGATTAGAAAATGGAAAAACAGACTCATAGGACAAAGTCTTTTCAGGACAAAATAGGGGATGGTATGTACCCTCAGGGGAGTAGAGAATGCTTGCACAGGCTTAATGCACAAGCACAGGTCTGTTCGGTTCACTGACGGGATCCACCGGCCTGCGGCTGTTTGTGTCTGTGGTCTTCAGGTTACTGCACCAAAGCCCTGGTTAGAGTTCCGGATGCCTGGATGGGCTCTCAGATTAGCCAGGTGGCCATCTGGTAGCTGCTGGGGGAAAAGACAGGAAGATACAGAAGTATCTGTCGGATGGAGGACCTTGGGCCAGGGTAGGGAGCCTCAGGCAGCGTCAGGGAGCTGGGGAGCCCCACCCTGACCTCTTTGTGATCCTGGGGTGACCCCTGTCCCTGCAGTGTGCACAGGGCTCCCGGCCCACACCCTCTATCAGAGGACAGGTTTCCTTACACTCCGGCAAATCTTTGGGGTGCGTCTCTGCTGTCCATGCAAAGATTCCGGGATGCTATACTTTACCCTCAAAGGCTTCATCTCATTCCCCACAGAGTAACGGTCTAAGAAGGTTCACCTGGGCTCTCTGCAGCCGGCCTGACCCTCTGGCGAGCCCGTCTGGACGGTATGTAAGCCAGGGGGCGCTGTGGGCCAAGCTTCCTTTCTCCCTTGGGCTGTTGCATACATTCTTGGCTGCCACTGAAGTGGTCAAGACCAGGTTGAGTCAGGCGAGGTGGTGCTCACCAATAATCCTGGTACTTGGGAGGCTGAAATAGGAGGATCGCAGGTTCAAGGCCAGCCTCAGCAACATATCTTGACTCTCAGCAACTTAGTGAGACCCTGTTTCAAAATAAAAAATAAAATAGGGCTGGGGGTGTGGCTCGGAAGTAGAATGCCCCTGGGTTCAATCCCCAGTACCACACGTGCACACACACACACACACATATACACAGAACACAGGCTCTGCGGCCAGTCTGGGTTCAAATCCCACCTCTCCCACTTACCAGTTACATGACCCTGGACAAGTTAACCTCTCTGTGCCGCCACAGAACATGAGGATGTAGTTAACTGATACCTGTAAAGTGCTGTGCGCGGTACCACCCAGAGTAAGTGCTGGCAGCGTCGCTATTTGGGTGCCGGTCGGGGACAACAAGGTCCTGATGAAAGGAAAGCCAGAGGAGAGAATCATCTGGAAGGATCTATACCAAGACATTAACAGAGATTGTAAGCTGGGCGTGGTGGTGCACCCTGTGATCCCAGTACTTGGAAGGCTGAGACAGGAGGATCGAAGGTTCAAGACGAGCCTCTGCAACTCAGTGAGACCCTGTTTTGAGATAAAGAATACAATAGGGCTGAGGGTGTAGCTCAGAGGTAGAATGACCCTGGGTTCAATCCCCAGTACTACAAAATAAATATATAAATAAATAATAAATAAATAAATAAATTAGGGCTGGGGGGTATAGCTCAGAGGTAGAATGCCCCTGGGTTCAATCCCTAATACCACACACATACACACACACACACACACACACACACACACGGAAAAAAAAAAAACCAACAACCAGGGAATTCATCTCACTGGGAATTTTTTTAATTGTCCCTTTCTGCTTATGTGTAATAATAGCTGATATTTTTTACAATAAAGTTGTGTTAGCTCTATAATTATTAATATGTATTAATAATTATATATATTAATATATATATAGTACTGGGATTGAACCCAGGGGGCATTCTACCCTGAGTACACATTCTACTCTGAGTTACACCATCAGCCCTTTTTATTTTTGTTTTGAAACAGGGTCTCTCACTAGGTTGCTGAGAGTCTCGCTACATTGCTGAGGCCGGTCTTGAACCTGTGATTCTCCTGTCTCAGCCTCCCAAGTACTGGGATGACAGACATGCGCCACCATGCCTTAGCTGTATAATTTTAAAAGCTATAAGAGCTGGGCGTGATGGCTCATACCTGCAATCCCAATACTAGGGAGGCTGAGAAGGGCGATGGCAGGCTTGGAAAACCCTTTGGAAATTATAAAACACAGCGGGTTTCAGAAGAGCAGAAACCTGGCTGGGAATCGTGGGACGAACATGCATTGAAAAATGTGCTCGTGACAATGGAGAATCTGTCAAGTGAAAGGAGAGGGCTTCATGGAGAAAAGGCGCCAGCGTGCAGGGTGTCAGGCGGACAGATTGGCCCAATTAAGGATGGGGACCCTGGGGAGGAGGCGTGAGTTATGGCCCTGGCTTAGCCTGCGGGGGGCTAAGGAGCTGTTCCCAAGCCACGGAGTCCCAAAGGACACACAGAGGGGAAGAATTTGCAAAGCCTGTTTATACCCACTGGCTGCGCCATGGGGCCTCAATTCACTTCCTCTTCTCTTCTCTTCTCTTCTCTTCTCTTCTCTTCTCTTCTCTTCTTCTCTTCTCCTTCCTCCCTCTTTCTTCCTCCCTCTCTCTCTTTCTTCCTTCCTTCCCCTTCCTTCCTTCCTTCCTTCCTTCCTTCCTTCCTTCCTCCCTCCTTCCCTCCCTCCCTTCCTTCCTTCCTTCCTTCCATCTTTCCTTCCTCCCTCCCTTCCTTCTTTCCTTCCTTCCTTCCTTCCTTCCTTCCTTCCTTTTTCTTTCTTTCCCAGGAACTGAACCCAGGGGCATTCTACCCTCAAGCTACACCCCGAGCTCTCTTTATCTTTTTATTTTGAAACAGGGTCTAAGTTGCTGGAGTGCTGGCCTTGAATCTGCGATCCTCCTGTCTCAGCCTCCTAAGTACTGGGATTATAGCGTGCGCTACCACGTCTGGCTTAAACTTGGCATTCTCTAAATGCCATTGCTGATTCCTGGGTTCATCTATGGGTTGCTGATTCTCTATGTTTCTCTGGGGAAAAGTGGAGGGGTGTGTATCCTACAGGCCAGAACAACAAGGCCAGGTAAGAGTTCTCTACCCTCACCAAGGAACAGCGCCCTCTGGGATTAACGGGGTGCAGTGCCAGCGTCCCATGGGCTGCCCTCTGGAAATGCTACATTGCTTCATCCAAACCTAACCCCATGAGCCAGGGAAGTCCAGGGTTATCATTACATTTCCTACAGAGAGAAACTCAATCAAGCACAGAGAGGAAGATAGAGAATTGCCATTTAACACGATAGTGGTTAAAAGACAGCTAACCTCTGGGCATGGTGGCACACGCCTGTAATCCCAGTACTTGGGAGGCTGAGACAGAAGGATCGCAGGTTTGAAGTCAGTCTCAGCATCTTAGAGAGACCCTCAGCAACTTAGCAAGACCCTGTTTCAAAATAAAAAAAAATAAATAAAAAAGGGCTGAGGGTGTAGCGTAGAGGTAAAATGCCCCTGGGTTCAATCCCCAGTAACAACAATAACAAAAAGACAGCTAACCCAAGCGCCCGATACTCTTTTGCCTCCAACAGACACATCTCCCCGACTCTCCAAGGTGCTTTGACACATCCCGTTTGCAGTGCAGGAGAGAGCTCCCGTGCTGGCCAGTGGCCAACCTGAAGCGAGTGTTTAGGAGGAAATCTCCAGCCATGCCAGGAAGTTACAGACGAGCAGATTAGTTTGGTCTTTTTGCTGGTTTATTTTAGGGGCTGTTGGCAGCCTCTGCAAAGAGTGCCTTCGGGCATGAGGTATTGGAAAGGGTGCTTTTCCAGTGCCTCGATGATGCCACGTTATTCCTTGAGGAGGAAACAATTCTCTGCAGACTACCAAGAAACTGCTGACATTATGATACTCAATAACAACACCACTCCCTTCGCAAGTGGCCACCCTCCAAGGTGGGCTCCTGGGTCCCTGGGCCTTCTGGAATTGCGCCCTTGTGCAGCTTCCTCCCCTGCACCGGGCCCACCCTGTCCTCAGTAAAACACTGCAGAAAGGACACAGTGTAACTTCTGAGGTTAGGTGATGAAAATGTGGCAGCTTCTGCCTTCCTCTCAATGAGATCACTCACTGTGAAGAAGATGGCCGCCATGTTGGGAGGATGAGCAAGAGCATCCACTTGTGCAGCAGTTCCCATGACAACAGCCCTGGGCATACTCCATCTTGGAAGTAAGGTTTTTTTTTTTTTTGTGGTACTGGGGACTGAACCCAGGGGCATTCTACCTCACAGCTACAGCCCTATTTTTTTTTTATTCTTTATTTTGAAACATGGTCTCACTAAGTTGCGGAGGGCCTCACTAAGTAGCTGAGGCTGGCCACGAACCTGGATCCTCCCAAGTACTGGGATTACAAGTGTGTGCCACCACGCCCGGAGGAAGGAAGGTTTTGAGGCAAGACTGCCCAGGGAAGTAGCTCCTGAATCCTTCCAGGGAAGTAGCTCCTGAATCCTTGACCGCAGAAGCTTTGGGATAGTAGAGCTTATTATTTTAAGCCACTAAATTTGGGGATAATGTGTCAGGCAGCAGTCGATCACTAATAGTTTTTGTGGGCAAAATAAATGGGAAATCCATGGGTTAGGAGGGAATTGGTCTTCCAGATTTGGATCTCAACATAGTCTCACACCCTTCAGGTCTCTGTCTGTTCCACAAGAAAGCCCCAGGGGACATGGAAGTCCCAGGAGGGAGGCAGGGAAGGAGAACTTGAGCTGGCTAAGGCATTCAAGTGGGACCACGGTGGTGGCTCAGGGCCCTGCATGGGGCAACGTGAGGCCACACCCTGGGTGAGCAGCAGCACGCCCCAGCCCTGCTCTCCAGTCACTAGGAGCTGTCACCCAGCAGCTACAGCAGCGTGGCATACCTCTGCACTCCACAATGTCACACCAGCTTTTTGGGCTTCTCCTCAGTGAATCCAAGGACTTGATATACAGGTCAGAGCACTCCTTTGTGAGCGATGAAACCCAGCCCCGACTGGCTTAAGCCAAAATGGGCATTTATGGGCTCGAGCAAGTGCTTCGGCTTCAGAGACTACTGGACGCAGAACCTCAAACAAGGCGCTTGCTCCCGGTCTCTCTGTTGTTTTCTTTCTTCCAGGTAAATTGGGATGCCGCTAGCTAAAGTCTATGCTCTTACACTCTGTAATCTAGAAGCCAGAGACCAAGGGCTATAGCTAGGTGCAGTTTACGGTCAGCCTTGGCAACTTAGCAAGACACTCAGCAACTTAGTGAGACCCTGTTTCAAAATAAAATAGGGCTAGCAGTGTAGCTCAGAGGTAGAATGCCCCTGGGTTCCATCCCCAGTACCACAATTAATTAATTAGTTAATTAATTAATTAAAAATGGTCTGGGGGTATAGCTCAGTGGTAGAGCACTTGCCTAGCATGTGCAAGGCCCCAAGTTTTACCCCCAACATGGCAAAAAAATAAATACATAGTATAAAATAAAAACAAGAGACCCTCTCTTCCAACAGCTCAGTGGTAGAGCGCTTGCCTAGCATGTGCAAGGCCCTGAGTTCTAATCCCAGCACAGCAAAAATAAGATTAAAAATAAATAAATCCATCAATAAAACAAAAACAAGAGTCCCTTTCTTCCAACAAGCCCATATCCTCTCTCACCGAGGGATTCTGATGGCCCCGGAAAACTGAGTAAATGAAAGGAAGAGAGGGAAGGAGGGAGGGAGGGAAGGAGGGAGGGAGGAAGGGAGGAGGGAGGGAAGGAGGAAAAGAGAAGGGAAGGGACTTTCTGAGCTTCAAATTAAGGCGCCATGAAGTGAACCACAAGTATTTCAAGGATGTTGATTAAACTCTTAAACCAGGATGAATATGAAGAAAGGAAAGCGTTACAAGTGTTAGAGGATTTATTGGCAGAGCCTGGCTGCCTTTCAGCATTACACCCTAAGTTCTCATTTCACTGGAACCATGGAATAAAAGTCTTTGGGGGGAGGAGGAAAAAGAGGAAAGAAAAGAAGGGAAGAAGCCAGGTAAGGTGATGCACTCCTGTAATCCTAGCCCTTGGGAGGCTGAGACAGGAGGATCACAGGTTTGATCCTAAGTTGCCAACCTCAGCAACTTAGCAAGACTCTCAGTAACCTAGCGAGACCCTGTTTCAAGACAAAAAAAAATATTGAGAAGGTCTGGGGGTGTATCTTGGAGGTATAATGCCTATGGGTTCAACCCCCTGGTATAACACAGGAGGTGGCGGGTCCTGAGTCCACGACCATCAGATGCACCGCATAGAAAATAAAATTCAAGGAATGGAAAGCTTTAGGGAGAAGGCGCGCTCAAAGCAAAAAGGAGAAAACAAAGATGGGAGATGGGGACTGACACAGGGAGGGAGGTGGAAAGAAAAGGGATGTCTCATCCCTCTGCTTTCCCAGGGGTGCCCACGGGATCCCCACCACCTCCAGGCCTCAGGACCTCTGTTTCCCTCTGGTGACGCTGTTGGTATGAAGGCGTGTTTATTGCTAACACAGCAAAATAGGGCCGGGCGGCTGGGAGTTTGTCAGGCATGATTAATTCATGTTCTGAACAAACGAACAAGAGTTTGCATGGCTGGCATGGTTGTCGTACACACGGGGTGGTGTGACTGGAGATTTGGAATCTCCCGTTAGCTGTCGCAAATCCCTGGAGGAATAGATGCTGCATACTGATATGGTCCCTGCAAACTTCCACCTCCCAAGCTGGGTTTGGGGGGCCCAGGAGGGATGCAGTGTCACTCTTTTTGCTGTCAAAAAGATAGTTTGTGTATTGCTGATGGTGGGGTGTCTCTTTTTCACATTCACTTTGCAAACTAAAATGCACCAGCCCCTCACCCTGCATCAGATGTAGCCTGTGGGGAACACATGGGTGCCCCGGTCAGCAGGCAGGATGCACACATGCCCTGCCCTGCAGGAGCTTATAGTCTAGAAGGTGAGAGATGGATGCTAAATAGAGAATTCCTAACTCTCTTGAGGCAGACTGTATCTTCCAAAGATGACTGAACCAATACATATCCGCTTCCACTGACGCGAGGCCCAGGTTCCCTCCCTGGAAGCTAGATAGACTGCGTTTTGCAACCACGGTGACCAATAGATGTCATGGAAGTGGCGCTGCATGACTGTAGAGTCCACCAATCCCAGGACCTCTTCCTTTGGAATCTAGCCGCCATGTTGTGAGGAAGCCCAATTCTCATGGGGAGGCCACACACAAATGGTCTAGCCCACAGACAGCACCCGCTCCTAGCAACATCTACACGTGTGAATGAGTAAGCCTTGAACCTCCGATTCTTCCAGCTGGGTTCCCATTCACAGTGAGCAGAGAGAGGCCACTGTCATGGTGCCCTACAGGACTCCCAGTCTTCAGACTCCAGGAATACAACCCACAAGTGGTTATTTGATGCTACTAGGTTCTGGAGCAGCTTATTCTGTAGCCATGGCAACCATATTCCCTCTTTTGGCTTCCTTGCAGAAAAGAACACTGGATTTGAAATACAGTGAATAAAATACATTCCTATCTTGGGTATCCCTGGACAACCGCTGACACTCACTAGCTGTGTGAACTTTGGCGGGTCATTTCCCAGCTCTGAGTTCTTGGTCCTCCCCTGTACATATTCAGGGGATGCGGACGGGTGATTCCCAAGACCCTAAAAAGCTCGAGAATTCCAACACTGTTTATGAAATACATCACTGGATGGAGAACACATCAATTGAGAAGGCAAGAGGTGAACTTTTTTAGTGGAAATATTTTTCTGTTCTTTTTAATTTTTTTTCTCAATCTTTCTAGGAGATGAACGTGACTAAATCCATTAGGGAAGCAGAAAGCCTCCTCTAATACATAATTCATGAAGGGACAGTGGGTTTGACCCAGAAGGTCACTTGGAATAAAAATGCCATAACAATAAAATATGTTATCCTCCCCCTTCTGCCTCCCTGTCCCTTCTCCTAGCTAATGGAGGGGGGAGAGTGAATTAAATTGGAGCTCGGGTCAAAGGTTGGGCTGATGTATTCCAGAACGGTCATTCCCTCCAGCTGCCGTAGTGACAACAGGCCTTTCAGATGGACGGTGGTTTTGTCCCCACCCTGGGGCCCCTGTCCCTGCCTGATAAAGCCACTCCTCCTTCCCTGGGGAGATGACCCCACCTTCTAATGGCCTGCCCAATTAGGAAGCATATGAGCCTGGCCAGAAGATACCCTGGCCCGCTTCAAAAGCTTTGGGGGAAATTTCCCCAAGGGGCCAACCTGCTTCACAGAGGCGAATGGGAAGGAAAAAGCAGACAGCCCGTAATTAGTATAATAACCTGTTTGGATTCCACCTGCCCGGGATTCCCAGCTTGCTCACCCATTCATATATCTGTGCGCTCAGACAACAAATATTTACAGAGCAGCTGTGATTTGTGAGCCCTGGAGACTCGACAGGTGCCCCACCAAGAGCTAACGACCTGTGTGCAAGCCAGTGATTAAAGAAGTGCAGATTGTGGGGGCAGGACAGGGAGGGGGCACCCCTGGGCAGTCAGGTGAGTCAGCTCTGGAGTGTAAAGTGGGCCTAAGAGTTTGTTACAACCCAAAACAAAGAAGTTGGACTTTCATACTTAGGCACCAGACAGCCATTGGTAAGGCCGCCTTACCGATAGTAGGAATGGGAATTCTGGGTACCTTCGACTCTGCACATAGAACTCAAAGTGGCTCCAGGAGTCTGTAGACAAAAGAAATCACAGAGCCAGGAGTGGTGGTGCATGCCTGTAATCTCTGTACTTGGGAGGCTGAGGCAGGAGGATCACAGGTTCGAGGCCAATCTCCATGATGTGAAGAGATTCTCAGCAACCTAGTGAGATGCTGTTTCAAAATAAAAAATAAAATAAAATAAAATAAAATAAAATAAAATAAAATAGGGCTGGGGGTGGAGCCCAGAGGTAGAATGCCCCTGGGTTCAATCCCCAGTGCTACAAGAAGAGAGAGAGAGATCAGTCAATCAGTCAATCACAGGTGCAAGCTACTAGATGTGGAACAAGACAGAAGCCGGGGCAGACAATGTTCCACTGCCACCCCCCATATATTAGTATGATCTCACCTCAGGATTGCAAGGTGGCTGCCACAGCTCCAAATCTCCCAGCCTCTCACAACAATATCCAAAGGAAAGAAGGGAGGAGTGTAGAGCCAGCCCATACCCTTACGGATCTGACTGGTCAGGGAAGGAGATTCCTCCCAGGTGCCCCTGGTATACTTTGCATAATGTCCTGTTGGTCAGAGGTGTGACAACGCACGCACGGCTTGAAGCCGATCACTGCCAATAGGGAACGGGATTACCGCGAATGGCTTCCTGGACTGTGGTGGAGTTGCCTTTCCTGAGCATCTCGCCCACCCCTTTACACCTGATGGGTTCTTGTGAGCAATGAAGAATGGGGACGTGGCTTTGGGGTAGACAAGATCCATGTTTACTACACTGGCCAATCAGCATCCACTATGCTCTCAGGTTCACGGTGATTGGTTAAGGGATGGGCACATTACTCAAGCAAAGCCAATTAGAGTTAATCCTAAGGATACTGCTCTAGTCACCAGGAAGATGGGCTTACTGAAGGCTTCCATTCTGGAGACAGACTGACTTCTACGTTCAGAGGTGTTTTCTTAATTCTTTTCCTCCTGGGACAAACAATAATCTGCACTTTAGTCAAAACTCTTTAGGATCAGCCAGGCATGGTGGCTTGTAATCCCAGTACTTGGGAGGCTGAGGCAGGAGGATTGCAGGTTCCAGGACAGTCTCAGCAAGTAGTGAGACTCTCATTGACCTAGTGAGACCGTTTCAAAATAAAAATAAAATTAGGCTGGGGGTGCCACTTGGAGGTTGAATGCCCCTGGGTTTAATCCCAGTTCCACAAAAACAAACAAAAAACTCTTTAGGATCAATGTCTAAGATCAGAGGGGTTACTGTCAGTTGTTAATTCAAGCTGGGTGGGGTGGCAAAAGCCCGTAATCCCAGTACTTGGGAGGCTAAGACAGGAGGATCCCAGGTTCGAGGACAGCCTCAACAACTTAGCAAGACTCTCAGCAATTTAGTGAAACCCTGTTTCAAAATAAAAATAGACTGGGGTGTATCTTGGAGGCAGAATACCTTTGGGTTCAACCTCCAGTACCAAAGGAAAAAAAATTGTTAATTTGAACTATCAAATTATCCTCCAGAAACATCATACCATCCACAAACTGTAAGAATACAGGTTTCTCCCCCCTGCCCCCCAGGAGCACAGCAAAAGGCTTTCTGGGATAATTGGTCCCTCTCTTCGATGGGGGAAGGCCTGGGGTTTCAGGAAATTGCTTGAGATCATTTAGGTGTGAATGACATACCAAGAAGCACCAGTCTCTGGCTCTGGGGCTCCATCCGCAGAGACGCGCCTGGGCGCCGGGCCACGTCTGCCCAGCATATCCACGGGGCATTTAGCATCTCCAGCTTGGACCTGTGGAGCCCGTGCGGTCTGTAGCAAGATGTGTAGGGTGTGCAAGCTCTCAGCGCATCCTTTCCTGGAAGACGGTGGTCCTGCACCCACGGTCTCTCAGTGAGCTGGAGCTCTGCTTCCTTCTGAGGTCTTTCTCTGTCCCGGCTGTGACCAGCTGTGCCCATTTCCAGCCGCCAACGGCTAAATCCAGGACGGCACTTTCTCCGCTGCTGTAATGTAATATCCAGAGTGTAAAAGCTCGAGCCTTGCTCCCAGCCCAGGCATGGCGCGTTTCTCCAGGGACCCAGATTGCGTTCAGTTGAGTCAGGGCACAGCTGGATGCCAAACCCTTTCGTGACACAAGGGAGTGGCTCTAAAAAGTTGGGAACTCCCGGCTGAGTGGGAGAAACGGGATTCATGCTTTCGGCTCCTGAAGAATTGAAAACTTTGTCCTCAGCCATGTTTTCTAAATGTCAGTATAAAGTTCAGGGTGTGTGGGGGGAACATTTCCTCCAGGCAGAGTGACATTCTCTCCCCATAGTTTCAGCCTCAGAATGAATTTAGGAGAGAGAATTTGGGGACTGTAGAATGAAAACAAGGATTTTCAAAAGTGGAAGATAAGCCAGGCATGGTGGCACATGCTTGTAATCTCAGTACTTGGGAGGCTGAGACAGGAGGATCCGGATCCGGGTTCACGGCCAGCCTCAGCTACTTAGTGAGGCCTCCGCAACTTCGTGAGACCCTGTTTCAAAATAAAGGATAAAAAATAGGGCTGGGGGTGTAGCTCAGAGGTAGAATGCCCCTGGGTTCAATCCCCAGCACCACACAAAAAAGGATGTGATCAAGTTTGGAAAACACTGTGTGTGTGTGTGTGTGTAGTGGGACTGTCCCGACCCATTTAAGGTGAGGAGACCGAAGCTTGGAGAATGTTTAAGGATGGAACAGCTGGTTAGCAAGAGATAAGGACTAACTTGAGCCCTGGTGATGCAGCCCACTGTTGCTATGTCATGGATTCCCTGGCGACTCCATGCTGAAGAGGACCATCTGGGCTGGGCTCAGCTCCATGCAGCGCTGGTCAGGTCGCCCGTGGAGCTCAGCTGGCAGAGGGGCTCACCCGAGGCTCCGAGACGACTCCTGGCATGCTGGTGTCTTGGCAGGAAGGCGGATGCTCAGCTGGGACTGTGGCCTGCAGGGCTCAGGTGCGGCCTCGTCGCCGCACAGGGCTACAGAGAGGACCCGAGAGAGAGCATGGGAGGCTGCCTGAGGCCTGGCTCAGCATCACACCAACCAAGGCTGTCAGAGATGGGGGCGCCCAGGGGAGGCAGCAGGCTCGCTTCTCAGTGGGGGGGTTAGAGAGCTGAGGCGTCTTTACCAGCTTTGTTTCTTTTAACCCCACAGCCCTCAGTACCATGCACTTTATGGGCCACCGTGCCAGGCATTTTACACATTGACAGATCTTGTTTCATTTTCCCTAAAAGAAAGGGAGGAGCCGGGTGTGGTGGCGCATGCTTGTGATCCCAGTACTTGGGAGGTTGAGACAGGAGGATTGCCGGTTTGAAGCCAGCCTCAGCAAGACCCTCAGCATCCTAGTGAGACCCTGTTTCAAAACAAAACAAAACAAAAATAAACAGACATGGTGGTACACACCTGTAATCCCAGTTCTTGGGAGGCTGAGACAGGACGATCGCAGGTTTGAGGACAGCCTCAGCAAGCAGTGAGACTCTCATCAACCTAGTGAGACCCTGTTTCCAAATAAAAAATAGAATAGGGCTGGGGGTGTAGCTTGGAGGTAGAATACAAAAAAAAAAAAAAAAGAAAGAAAGAAAGAGGGAGGGGGCGGAAATCTATGAGGTTCATGTTTATTCTTTTTTCCACTTTTTTGTGGTACTGGGGATTGATCCTAGTGGCATTCTACCACTGACCTACACTCTCAGCCCTATTTTATTTTTTATTTTGAAACAGGGTCTCGCTAAATTGCTGAGGTCTAAGTTGCTAAGGCTGACCTCAAACCTGCGACCCTCCTGTCTCAGCCTCCCAAGTACTGGGCTGACAGGTGTGCACCATCACGCCCTGCTCATTTTTTTTTTTTTACATTTTATAGATAAAGAAACTGAAGCTGCAGAATGGAAGGGCCTTGTCCAGGGTCACTGGGCTAGTGAGGGCCAAATCAGGATTCCAACTCTGCTTAGCCTTCCTTCTGGGTCCGTGGGCTCTGCCCTCTGGCAAGGCCATGCTGGAACTTTCCAATTCCCACATGCAGCCCTGGCTTATGAAGGACAATCCTTTTATCCTTCATCCTTGCTTAAAAAAAAAAAAAGCTCAGTTTCCAAAAAATTATTCCCCAGGCAGGGTGCTAAAGACTCCTTACTCCCTCCTCCCTTTTTTGTGGTGCTGGGAAGTTCTACCTCTGAGCTACACTCCCAGCCCTATTTTATTTTATTTATTTATTTATTTTTTTTTTTTTTTGTGGTACTGGGGATTGAACCCAGGGGCATTCTACCTCAGAGCTCCACCCCCAGCCCTATTTTTTATTCTTTATTTTGAAACAGGGTCTCACTAAGTTGCAGAGGGCCTAAGTAGCTGAGGCTGGCCGCGAACCCGGATCCTCCTGTCTCAGCCTCCCAAGTACTGGGGATTACAGGCGTGTGTCACCACACCTGGCAAGATCTTCCCTCTTTCTGGTTTGTTCAAAGGGAAATGAGCAATTACAGGATCAATCTGAGGGCGGAGGGGACTCTCCTCCACCTGCCCACCCTGAAGGACCAATTTCCTCTGTGGAGACACGGGAATGACAGATGCCCTTTAGAAATGAACATATATATTAATCCTGGCGGCGGCTCTGCGTGCAGTAGGCGGCTTCAAAGACCGGCACGCAGGGCCCAGAAAACAGCTGACTACAGCAAGGAGTATACGCGCTCCCCATCCTTCACCGCTGACATAACGCAGGAGTGCTGCCTCTCCAGGCCCTGTTTATTGCTGTAATGTGTCAGCGCGGGGAACAGAAAACAGGCAAGGGAGGCTTAATTATAAAAAGGAATCTTCTCAAGACATTTTAATTCCCTCCATTTTTTTTCCGCCTTCCTGACAAGAACTCACAGACATGTACAAAAACATGAAATTTCGTGCTCTTGAAATCACTGCCAATGTGATTGTTTAATCTCCCTCGGTTCAGAGTTTCAAAATTTTCCTAGCCTGGCATGGTGGCGCACGCTTCTAAGCCCAGTACTTGGGAGGCTGAGACAGGAGGATCACAGACTCGAGGCCAGCCTCAGCAACTTAGTGAGACCCTCAGCAACCTAGCAAGACCCTGTTTCAAAACAAAAAAATAAAATGGGGCTGGGGCTGGGGTGTAAAATGGGACTCAGAGGTAAAACACCCCCTGGGTTCATTTCCTAGTACCCCCACCCCCCAAAAAAAGAACTATAAGAAATGCATTTCTGTGGCTGGAGTGATCTATTCTGTGTCCTGTGTCCTGGGGGACACTGTCCCTGATCCTTGGGGTCACTAACTTCCCCCAGAGTGGGGCCCTGGCACTCTGGGGGGACTCCTGTCCCCCCTCCAGGGGGCTGTAACTCAGCTCCAGCCGGCTCTTCCAGATCTTCAGGATTCCTAAGAGCAGCCAGAAATCTGCATTCTGTGTGAAAATCCTCTATTTTTAAAAGTTGGCAATGAATTCAAACATTTTCTTAAAACATTATTTAGGCCAAACAAAACATTGTGCAGGTAGAAAGAGATGACGCAAGCCAGGTGTGGTGGCAACACACCTGTCATCCCAGTACTTGGGAGGCTGAGACAGGAAGATCATAGGTTTGAGGCCAACCTTAGCAACTTAGGCCCTCTGCAACTTAGTGAGACCCTGTTTCAAAATAAAAAATAAAATAGGACTGGGGGTGTAGGTCAGAGGTAGAATACTCCTGGGTTCAATCTCTGGGAAAGAAAAAGAAAGAAAGAAAGAAAGAAAGAAAGAAAGGAAGGAAGGAAGGAAGGAAGGAAGGAAGGAAGGAAGGAAACTAAGAAGAGAAAGATGATGTAGCCATGGTTGTGCAACCTGTGGCTCATGTCTTCCTTACTGGGAGCTGCAAGGGTCCCAGCTGCTGGCCGTGTCTGTTTCTTGTCATCAGCAAATCACTTGGTCTTGGCTTAGGAGCCTGATCAGCCTGGATAAAGACCCCAGCTCTGCCTCTTACCAGTGTGGGAGGAAGAGCAGGTCACTCTGTCTCTTGTGCCCGGGTGGCTGCTGTAGCTCCTGCCTCACAATTTCCCACATTCCTGCCCATCAAGAAAGCGCCTCCAAGCCAGGCGTGGTGGTGCACACCAGCAATCCCAGTACTTGGGAGGCTGAGACAGGAGGAACGCAGGTCAAGGCCAGCCTCAGCAATTTAGCGAGTTCTCTCAGCAACTTTGCAAGATCCTGTTTCCAAATAAAAAATAAAATAGGGCTGGGGGTGTAGCTCAGAGGTAGAATGCCCCTGGGTTTAATCCTAGTACCAGGAAGGAAAAGGAGGAGGAGGAGGAGGAGGAGGAGGAGGAGGAGGACAAGGAGAAGTCTGACTCGATTCCAGAGATGCTTAACCAAAGGACAACTGCTGCACACCTTAAAATCTACTTCTATAAACTGGGGCTATGATAGTGTCCATCTTTTGGGGCTGTCAAGACAAAATACTATAATCTGGGTAACTTGAACAACAGCTATCTATTTTCTTACAGTCCTGGAGGCTGGAAGTCTACGATCAGGGTTCTGGTATGGCTGGGTTCTGATGTGGGCTGTCTTCCTGACCTACCAATGGCTACATTTCACCATGACCTCATGTGGCCTGTTCTTGGTACAGGTACAGAGAGGGAGAGAGAGGCGGGCAAGAAGGAGGGAGAGGGAGAGGGAGAGGGAGAGGGAGGAGAGGGAGAGGGA
>PVJS01020037.1:0-33050 GCA_004027185.1 Glis glis | reverse complement strand
CCCTCTCTCTCTCTCTCTCTCTCTCTCTCTCTCTCTCTCTCTCTACCTAGTGAGGCCCTCCGCAACTTTGTGAGAACCGGTTTCAAAATAAAGGATAAAAAATAGGGCCGGGGGTGTAGCGCGTAGGTAGAACGCCCCTGGGTTCAATCCCCGGTTCTGCAAAACAAACAAACAAAAAAATCTCCTACAATTCAAATGCAAATATACAGATAACCCAATTTTTTTAAGTGGGCAAATGATTGGTCATATTATTTCAAAGGAGACTTTCAAATACATTGTTCAATTCCTAGAACCGCAAAAAAAAAAAAAATCAACTTGGGACTGTGCCTATATCTGCTATGCCTCATTATCAAGGAGGGCATGTGGCAATCCCCAATATCCAGAAGGGTTCAGTATGCTAAATAGAGGTTAAAGAAGCTAAAATTATTTAAAAATTTCTTTTGGTATGGCAAATAGAGCCTTTATTTTAAGATATTTCCTCCCTTTGAGCAGTTGTATGCCTCTATGGAGAAACTTTGAAAAAAGCTGGGGAGTTTGAACCTCCATCTGTGAGCATGCTGTGTTGTCTCCCATTTAAGTAATTATCTTCCTAAGTTTCCATTTCTTTGGCCATTAAAGAAGCATTACTTCCTTAACCATGTCTGTTTTACTGCCAAGCATAGTACTGTCCTGTTGTGACAACCAAACAAATACTAAATTAAAGAAAAAACTCTTTCTCACAAACTACTAATACAGTAAGTAGATCAGTCCTGGGAAAGCTTGATTTAGGAAAAAAGATAAAGAAAACTACATAGCTCTAAGATATCAAAAGGGGTATGGCGGCATATATAGAGGAGATAAAAATAATGATAGAATTTTATGTGGGGAAAAAAGCAATTTTCTAGATAATGCAGAAACAATTAAATGGGCAAAGGGAAAGAATAGGCAATGCGCTGAGGAACAAAACCAGAAGGCTTTTAACTTGTTATCTGGTGCTTGTCTTGATTGCTATTTAGGGCAACATAAATTTCAACAGGTTAAAAAGAACTAAAATATAACAAAACTAATATTGTCCAACACTGGTAACAATTAAACACACAATTTTATTTATTGCAAGTAGTGAAACAATATTGATTAAATCTTCAGATACAAATAATTTTTTATTCTAAAATCTACTTTTGAGGACCCACTTAACAGACAAAAGAGTACTAATATTATCAGAATCAAGAATATATTGAAATATATCAAGAATGTTTATTGTTGAAGTATTATCAAAAGTGGGCATAGTTGAATATGGATCCATTTAGAAAATATTGATAAAATTGTGGTGTGGACATATTAAGCCATACAGATATAATTATTAAAATAATGAACTAAATATATATTTAATGATCAAAGATTAGAGCCCATTTGTGTCAGGCAAACAAATAACCTGGCCTTTAAATTAATATAATTTCATATTTTTCTATTTGAGTTAGCATGGAGAATTTTGTGAAAGATTAACCACTGCTGATATTTGAGTGTCCCCTCTAAAAAGTATGTGTTGGAATCTCAATGCAATAGTGTTGAGAGGCAGAACCTAATACAAGATTATTAGGCCATGACAATATAATGAATAAATTACTTCTATAAGTATAAGAGTGGGTTTGTCATTATAGGAGTGAATTTCTTATAAAAGTGCATGTTTATCCTCTTTTTATCTTTTTCTTGCCCTCTCTGTTTCTCCACCATGAGCTAGTGTAGCAATGAGGCCCTGGCCAGAAGTTACCCTATAGATCTTGGATATTCTGACCTCTAGAACCATAAACCAATAAATTATTTTTGTAAACTACCCAGTCTCAGGTATTTTATTATAATAGCACAAAGTAAACTAAGACACCTCAAGATTTTAATATTGTTTTTCTCAAAATTATAGTTATGTTTGTGCAATAAGACTGATATTATTATTTTATTTTTTCTTAAATTTTGATTTAATTCAGTAAGAAACATTATTTTGCAATATAAAATATGAGAAAATATGACTGGTAATAGTAATCAAGAGAAAATATATAAATATAATTAGGCAGAAAATAGAGAGGGTAGAAATAAGTTCTTAGAGTTGTTTGTTGGAAATACTCTCATTGAAGTCACCTACAGCCTCAGTGCTAAATTCAATGGCCAATTTATATCTCTCATCATACTTTCCCAATAAGCACTATTTGACACAGATAACCACTCCTTCCTTACTGATCATCTTCACTAGTAGTAGCAGATATCATATTTTGATTATTTTTCTCTTACCTCACCTGTTGTTCTTTCTCAGTGTGTGTTGGTAGTTCTTTCCCTTGTCCTCAATATTCTAATCTGGTAAACCCCACAGGTCAATCCATTTTTTTTACTAGTTTTATTTGTGTTAGTTTTGACTTAGATTTGGGCCATCCTACCCCCACCCAAAGTTCATGTTTTGAAATCCTGGTCTTCAATGCAGCAGGGTTCAGAGGGGCAGCATGGCTAGAGGAGGTGGGTCACTGGGGGTGTTACCTTGAGGACTGTATCTCTCCCTGGCCTCTTCCTGTCTCTATGCTTCCTGGCTGCCATGAGCCGAGCAGATTTCCTCCACCATACCCTGCCTTGGAGCAGCTAACCATGGACCTTTGATACCATGAGCCAAATAAACTTTCCTCCTTTAAGTAGTTCTTGTTCGGTATTTTGATCACAGCAATGAAAAGCTGACTAACAACGTTCATGCACATGTTGATCTCATATTATATTGTACCTTTATACACCATCTTTTAGATGAATTCCTAAGTTTATATTCATAGCCCTGACCTCTGTTATTATTTCCATATTTATATATCTAGTTGCCTACTTGACATCTTCACTTAGATATTTACTCCAATATCAATTCAAAAACAAGCTATAGCTTTCTATCTTTAACCCCAAAATCTATTTTTCTCGCTGCCTCCCACAACCATAAATCATAACTCTATCATTCTACTTTCTCAGACTGATGGCCTTGGAATTAATATTTGACTACCAAAAACTGACAAGAAATTCTATCAGCTTTATCACTGAACTAAATAAGAATTTGAGCAGTTCACACACACTTTCTAATTTTTTTTTATGGAAAAAGTTTAGCACTTTATTGAGCATGCCTCCTACAGTAACTTATAGAGAATGTAATAGAAGAATAGATATTTGAAAATCATGAGTAAAAAACTTGATTTAAATGTAATAAAAACTACATCCAAAAATTTGTACCAATTAATATATTACATTTATCAAAATTGGCTAAGTGCTGTTAGATGATTTTTTTCTAAAGAATATCAAAATTTTAATATTAGGGCCATTCCTCATCAGTTTATTATTTTTATAATACCAAGTTAAATGAAGTTACCTTTATTTTTTCTTTTAATAAATTTATGTTTATATTTTTATACTTTCATTGGTGCATTATAGTCTCATATCATAATGCAGTTCGTAGTAATAATGAAATACATGCACACAGCACTTGGTAGGTTTTCCTCAGTCTCTCTCCGCATTTTCTCCACACACTTCCCAATACAAGATATTGAGATTGACATTGGTATTCTCACATATGTACATGTCAATGGAAGTGTTTCCATCATTAATTTTCTCTTCTCCCTCCCTCCTGAAAACCATCTGCCTCACTGCACTGGAGTTTCTACTCCATTATCTAAAGTCCCTCTTATATTGCAATTACTCTCTAGCTTCCTCATATGACAGAAAACATATGATCCTTCACTTTCGATGATTGATTAATATCACTTAATATATTCTCCAGATCCACCCATTTTTCTGAAAATTAATAATTTTGTTCTTCTTTAATGCTGAGTAGATTTACATTGTGTGTGTATCCCATAATTTTGTGATCCATACATCTGTTGATGGACACTTGGGTTGGCTCCATAATTTGGCTATGATGAATTGTGCTGCTATATAAACATAGATATGCATATATAACTATAATATTCTGATTTCAGTCCCTTTGGAAACTTATCAAGTAGTGGTATAGCTGAATCATATGGTTGATCCATTCCTAGTTTTCTAAGGTATCTCCACACTGATTTCCCACCAACAGTGTAGAAGAGTTCCTATTTCTCCACATCCTCACAAGCACTTATTTTTGTTTGGTCTCTTGATGATTGCAACTCTAATTGGGGTTAGATAGAATCTCAGTGTAGTTTTAATTTGCATTTCCTTGATTGCTAATGATGTTGAACATTTTTTCATGTATGTGTTGGCCATTTGTATTTCTTCTTTGTGACGTGACTAATTTAATTACCCATTTCTTGAGTGGGATATTAGTTTTTTAGTGTTAAGTCTTTTAAGTACTTTGTATATTCTAGACATTAGTCCTCTATCAGAGGAATAGCTGGCAAAGATCTTCTCCCATTCTGTAGGTTTCTCTTTAGACTCTTGATGCTTTCCTTTGATGAGCAGAAACTTTTTTGTTTAATGCCATCCCATTTTTTAATTCTTGTTTTAGTTTCCTTAGCTTAGGGGTATTATTGAGGAACTTTTTCCTGTGCCTATATGTTGGAGTGTTAGACCTGTACCCTCCTCTAATAAATTCAAAGCCTCTATTCTAATTTCCAGGTCTTTGATCCATCTTGAGTTGACTCCTGTGCAGATTGAGAGGCAGGGATTTAATTATATTTTTCTGCAAATAGCCAGTTTTCCCAACACCATGTGTTGAAAAGGCTGTCTTTCCTCCAACATATATGTTTGGCACTTTCATCAAAAATCAATTGGCTATAAGTGTGTGAATTTGTTTCTGTATCTTCTATTCTGTTCCATTTGTCTATATGTCTATTTTTGTGGCAATACCATGCTGTTTTCATTACTATTGCTCTGTAGTAGTATTTGAAGTCAGGAATTGTGATCCCTACTGCATGGTTCTAATTGCTGTGAATTGCTTTGGCTATTCTGGGTCTTTTGCTTCTCCATGTGAAATCTGGGACTGATTTTACTATCTCTGAGAAAAATAACATTGGTATATTGATAGGAATTTAATTCACTGTGTAGATAACTTTTGGTAGAATGGCCATTTTGATATTTATTCTGCCTATCCAAGAGCATGGGAGATTTTTCCATCTTCTAAGATCCTCTTCAACTTCTCTTTCTTTCTTTCTTTTTTCTTTCTTTCTTCTATTTGATATCATTCTCTTGACTTAAAGTCTGCTTTGTCAGATATGAAAGTTGTTACTTCTCCTTGTTTTTGGTCTTCATTTGCATGGAATGTTTTTCCTCTTCACCTTTAGACTATGAATATCTTTGCTTGTAAATTGAGTTTCTTGCAAGCAGCATATAGTTGAATCATGTTCTTTAATCCACATTGTCAGGCTATGCCTTTTAGTTGTAGAGTTAAGACATTTGACATTAAATGCTATAATTGAGAAGTGATTTATGTTTCCTGTCATTTTGAGTTGTATTTTCTGTTTGATATAGTGTTATTTCTCCTTCACATAGTTCCCCATCCCATGGAATCCATCCTTCTCTGGTTCTGGTATTACTTCCTTTTTTATTCTTTGTGTTTTATTTCTTTAAATATTATTTTATAGTAATGGCTTAGTAGTCATGAATTTTTTTAGTTCCTGCTTATCTTGGAAGGTTTTTACTTCACCGTTAATTTTGAAAGGTATCTTTGCTGGATATAGCAGTCTTGGTTGGAAGTTGTTTTCTTTCAGAGTCTGGAGTACATCATACCATTCTCTCCTGGTATTCATGATTTTCATTGAGAAGTCTGGAGTGATTCTTATTGTTTTGCCCCTGTATGTCAGCTGTTCTTTTGCTTTCAATGCATTTAAGATTATTTTGTTGACCTTTATTTTAGTTATTTTGATTATTATGCAGTGTGGAGATGTTCTTTGATTATGTCTAAATGTGGCTCTGAAAGTCTCTTGTACGTGGATGTCCTACTCATTTTCTATGTTTGGGCAATGCCTTGATAGTATTACATTGAAGAGATTTGTAATGTCCTTGGTTTGTGCTTCTAGACTCTATTCAATGTCTATTATCCATAGGTTAGGTAGTTTCATATTATCTCACATTACTTGAATGTTCTTGTCATGTTGTTGTATTGTCTTCTCTATATTATTGACTGTGTGATCAGTTTTGAATGAGGTGTTTTCAAAGAGTAAGACTTTATGTTCCCTGTGGTCTAGTCTGCCAGAGGTGGTTTCTGTTGAGGCCATTATTTCATTTATTGTTTCCTTCATTTCTCCCAGATCCTCTTTTTGGTTCTTACTGAGGGTCTCAATTTCTCTATTTATATGTTATGTGATTTCCTATACACCCTCCGATTTCATTTCTGAGGCCTTTAATTTTATCAAAAATCAAAATTCTGAATTCTCATTATGGCATTTTCTGCAGCTCAGTATCAGTGATCTTCCTTGCTATTTAGATGTGGGAGTTTATTTTTTCCTTGTTGTCCATCATTCTCATGTTTTCAGAATTCTCAGGTTTGTATTTTTAATGTCTTGGTATCCTATGTCTATTTGTTATCTCTTTACAGTAAATTCTATGCTGGGGGTATATATTTGCCTCAATTAATCTGTCTCATATAATCAGACTTTTGTGTTAGTCTCCCAGAACCTCTTTAACATGATATAGTTTTTAGTTAGTGCTGGAAAGCAGGTGTCTCTGGTTGACTGCAGGCCTCTGTGCTCTCTGGGCCCAAATTCAGCAGGGCCAGAGACTATAATGTTCCATACAGGGCCTATGACCTTCTGGCTGAGATTTAATGCCCCTAGGAAACCACCTCTGCTCTGCTGGTTGCAAACTTGTGAAATAATGCAGGGCACTGGTCTCCAGCATCTGTGGGCACTGTACCCAACCTCAGTAGTGTCAGGGATTATGACTTCTGCATCTGTGGCCTGGCTGGCTGAGTTTTGATGGCCCAGAGATACCACTGCTGATCTACTGGTTGCAATCTCCTCAAGCCCAGTCAGCCACTGGCCTGCATGATAACCAGGCACAAATTCTGCTCACAGAGAGAGTGTTGCATTCCCAGGATGTAGCATGACTTTCTGAGTCAAATTGCCCCAGAGACATTGCTGTTGCTCCACCAGCTACAATCGCATGAAACTCTGCTGGCCCCTGGCCTCTGGTCTCCTTGCTTTCAGAGCCCAAATTCCGGTAGAATGAGATTGTACTGTTCTAAGCCTAGGGCTTGGGTGCCAGTTATTTAGCCCCAGAGACACCTCTGCTGCTCTTGGCAGCTGCAATTGTGAGACCTTGTTGGCCAATGGCATTGGTACCTGTGGTGCCAAAACACCACTGGATGAGATTTTATAGCCTTCCAAGCCTGAAGCACAGTTGATGAGTTATTTCTCCCCCATAGACACCACTGCTGGTGGTTCTGCAGTGATCACTGGAGGCCTCGCAGAGGTGGGGCAAACTGCCAACCTAGGTCCCTCCCACCGAGTGTCCCTAGACTTTCTGCTAATTCACATTTCTGCTGTGTCCAAATATAGCCCCTGTCCTTACTTCTACAGGGATGACTTGCAAACTCACAGACCTCATGTATTTTTTCATTGCCAAGTAAGTCCCTTCAGCCACGCAGATTACTGCTGAGATGGTTTGTAAACTCACAGTCTTGACAAGCACTGCTCACGCCCCCAGAAGAAGCATCTGTAGTTTCTAGGTCCCCACAGGTTCAGGTGTATCCACTGGAGTTTGCTGCATAGTTTGGCTGGTTGGTCTGGAGATTCACAGTCGTCTTGATATGATAGGATGTAGCTACTGGGGTCTCTGCAGGATGGTCCCATGGATTTTTGGCCCCAACTATTTCAGCTGCAACCACAGGAGTTCACTAGGCTGTTTGGCTGGGCAGCTTGTGGAGTCACAATTTGATGTATTTGAGTGTAGAGAGAAGAATGTGATTGCTTTGGGTGTTGGTTCTTTGCAATCATTGGCTCGATAAGATTTTGCTTCTTTGCTGGAGTTGGTCTTTGTGAACCACCAGTCCCAGCAGCCAACAGCTCCCTCAGAATGGCCAAGATGGCCCACTTTCTCCTTCTTTATCTTGGTGGAGTCAACACAGTCTCATACTTTTAAAAAAATTGTGTGTGCGTGTCCACTCAAGTACAACAAATCTTCAATAGGTATTTTAACCAGACCAATTCCATCTATCAAACCCAAATTCAGAATTCAGTGTATTTTAGTAAACTGTGTAATTGTTTCTCCGCATATTTTAACATTTATTTTTCTGATAAAATATACAGAGTATAAGAATTTGGAATCTTCCAAGGAAATTATTGCCAGATGACGAATCAGTTGAGAATGCATAAGGGACATCCAGGTAATTCTGGAACAGATGTAAATTTTAAAAGTAATTTTCTCTTCTGCAAAGTAGTTATTAATCATATATAACATGTTTTAAGTATATTACTATGAAGAAATAGGCTCATTCATACCTTTTTGAGAGTTTTATTATAGTGCATATACCAAACATGTGTGAATGTGGGTGTGTGTCACATGTGTATTTTATAGCATTAGTTATTCTTAAAATATGCACCATAAATTTATTCAGATATGAGAATTACTGGAGATCCAAAATGGTTAAATAGATGTGCTGAGCACCTGTCTTCTCCTCCACAAAGAAGAAAGAAAGTAACAGGTGTTTGACTATATTTGGAGATGACTGGCCATAGGAAAACACTGGAAATCAACAGAAGAGAAAAAGTAACATTATAAAATTCAGAAACCTGACAAAATATCTGTCACCCTGGCTCCATAGTTGAGGATAGGATAATCTTTCTTTTGTAGTGTTAAATATGAGATAGTCTTAGAAAACTATCATTGTAGATTCTGGCAATCCTAGATACCAAAAAGTAACATCTTTACATGCTTGCAGCCCACTTAGATAAGTGACTTGAAATCTGCACAGTAGTTTTGATTTGGAAAATGATCTCCTAGTTTCTCTCAGTAAACACTCAAGATGCTGTAGCCAGGAACCATCTTGAAAAGTGAGCTAGTATCTGAGTTTGAATTTCACTCAGGGTCAGAAACCCCTGCATGTTTTCATCTCTGGAACTCCAAAGACTTTCCACTGCACTGGTTTGGAGATAACTGCTTTGTGAATTCAATTTGATCCAACAAAGTGACTGTAAACTAAGCCTGCTGAGTGCCCTGCACTGTAGTAGATGGGTATTATGACATATGAAAATGGAGAGTGCCTTCCTCAAGAATCATGAAAACAGGGAACTTTACCTCTAAGACCTAGAGCATGACCAGCTGGATGTGGACTCATGTTAATGATAGGGCTGAACACAGAGGCTGAGTTGGTTTCTGCCAACCTTCTCCCATGATCAAGTGCTTGTTACTGATAGGGCAGAGAGGGAATACTGCGTCCCCTGCCAGTGTCCCAAATGTATATGAAAAGAAAAATCTTCACCATAGAATACTGTATGCAAACTTTCAAAAGTACAAGACAAAGAAATAATTCAAATATCTGTAAGAGAAAAACACTAAGTTGCATTTAAGGGAAATGCCATTAGACTAATAGCAGATTTCTACACAGAAACATTATAGGCCAGGAGGGAATGGAATAACACATTCCAAATCATAAAAGAAAATAAATGCCAACCAAAATTACCATACCCAACAAGGCTATCCTTTAAAATTTAAGAAGAAATGAAGTCTTTTCAAGATAACAAAGGGATTCATTCTAAAGAAATTTCACCAGAACAGGATTATAAAATATATTTAAGGGACTCTTATACCCACAAGTGGAAGGAACATAACTAACATCATGAAAGCATCTAAAAGTATAAATTCTACCAAAAGAGCAGAAACACAAATAAAAACAGAAAGGAATCAAATATGAGTAATACAGTAAACCTTCAAACCACAAAGGAGAACAAGAGAGAAAGCAAAGAACAAAAAAGAGTCAAAAGGACTATAAGAAAATTAACAAAATGACAAGAATAAGTCTTTAAATATCAATAAAAACATTGAGTGTAAGTGAACTAAACTATATAATTAAATTCAGATTGGCTGAATAGATCAGAAACAAAATCCAACAATATACTGGCTACAAGAAACTCACTTCACCAGTAATGACACATCAGATTGAAAGTGAAAGGATGGACAATGATATTCCAAACAAATGGAAATGTAAAGCAGCAGAAGTCAGTAAACTTATATCTGACAAAATAAACTTGATTAAAAAAAAACTTGTACAAAAAGACAAAGAAGGTCATTATAAAATGATCAAATAATCAATTCAACAAGAGGAAATAACAATTATAAAGCTACATGTGCTTAATGTTGTAGCACTCAATTTTACAAAATTAACACTGATAGACCTAAAAGGAGAGATAAGAGCCAATAAAATAATAGCCAGGGACTTAAACATCAAACTTTCAACAATGGACATATCATCTAGGCAAAAAATGAAGAAATATCATACTTAAATTATACTATATATCAAATGGATTTAATAGATATTTATATAATATTCTAACCAACAACTGTAGAATGTATGTTCTTTTGACACAAGGAACATTTGCTATAATATAACATATTTTAGGCCACAAAACAAATATTAACAAATTAAAAAATGAAATCACATCATTTATCTTTTCTGATTAAATTATAACACAACTAAAAGTCAAGAAGGAAAGAAATTTTAACAATTATACTAATACATTCAGTCTGAACAATATATTTTGAACAAACAATGATACCTTGAAGAAATCAAAAGGAAGATTTAAAATATTTTGAAATAAGTGGAACTGGAAATAGTATACCAAAACCTGAGAGATACAACAAAAGCAGTTCTAAGAGGGAAGTTTATAGCAATACAGGCCACATAAAAATAAATTTCAAATAGACAATTCAACTATTCATCTCAAGGACTTAGAAAAACAAGGACAACTCAAATACAAAATGAATAGAAGAAATATGATTGGAGCAGAAATAAGCAAAATAGAAACTAAAAAATTCAATACAGAAGATCAATGAAACAGAGATACGTGTTTTGGCAAGATAAACAGTATTGATGAAACTTTAGATAGACTAACCAAGAAAAAAAGAAAAAATACCCCCAAAACAAAATTAGAGATAAAAAATGAGACCTTACAACTGAAACCACAGATATTCAAAAACTTGTTGGAGAATATTTTGAAAAATAATATACTAACAAATTGGTAAACCTAGAAGTAAAGGACAAATTTAGACACATATGACCTACAAAAATTGAATCAAGAAGACATAAAAACCTGAATAGATCAATAACAACCAATGAAGCTGCTCAAAAATGAAAAGCTCAAAACCAGATGGTTTCACTGTTAAATTTTTCCAAACTTTTAGGGAAAAACTAAAGCCAATTATTCTTAACTATTTAATAGAAGTGAAAGGGAAGGAACCCTTAAATTCATTCTATGAGGCCAATGGCACTCTGTAACCAAATCCTGAAAAGAATACAAGAAAAAAGCAAAACTGATAGCATACATGCAAAAGTCCTCAAAAAATATTAGCAAATTGAATTCAGCAACATATCAAAAAGATCATTCATCATGATCAAGTTGGTTTCATTACAGGAATACAAGGATGTTTCAACATATGCAAATCAATAAATGTGGTACATCACGTAAACAGAATCATGGATAAGAATCATATGATCATCTCAATAGATGGAGCAAATATTTGATAAAGTTCAACATTCCTTCATGATAAAACTTCTGAACAGATTAGGTATGAGAGGATTTTACCTCAACATAATAAAAGCTATATATGACAACCCCACAGCTAGCATCATTGTATATGGGGAAAAGCTGAACACATATCCTCTAAGATCAATAACAAAACCAGGGTATCCACGTTCACCACTCATGTTGAATATAATATGAGAAGCTTTAGCCAGAGTAATTAAGAGACAGAAACAAAAGACCTATATATAGAAAAGGGAAAACTCAAGTTATTTCTGTTTGCAGATGATATTATTTTATACATTGACAAACCTAAAAACTCCAACAAAATGCTATTAGAACTGATAAGCAAATTTAATAAAGTAGCTGAATACAAAATCAACATAAAAATCAGCTTTTCTGCACATCAATAATGACTTTACTGAGAGAGAAATCATGAAGGCAGTCTCATTCACAATAGCCACACCAAAAATAAAATACCCAGGAATAAATGTAAGGATGTGAACAACCTCTAAAATGAAAATTATAAAGCATAAAAAAATTGACAAAGACATTAAAAGGTAGAAAGACCTCCTATGTTCTTGGATTCAAAGAATTAACTTTGTTAAAGTGTCCATACTACCTAAAGTGATTTATGTATTCAGTGCAATTTTCATCAAAATAGCAATTATATTCTTTACAGAACTAGAATAAACAACGAAAATTCATGTGGAAAGAAAAAGACTCTGAATAGCCAAAGCAATCTTAAGCAAATAGAATAAAGATGAGGGCATTACAATACCTGTTTTCAACACATATTACAGAGCCATAGTAAACAAAACAGCATGGTATTAGCATAAGCACACACACATAAGCTAGTGGGAGAGAATAAAAAACCAAGAAATAAACCCACACATCTGCAGCCAACAGATTCTTAAGAAAGTTGCCAAAACATACAGTGGAGAAAGAACAGCCTCTTCAAAAAAGTGTGCTGGAAAACTGGACATCCATGTGCAGAAGATTGCAACTTCACTCCTATCTCTCAGCCTATATAAAAATCCTCAGAATGAATCAAAAACTAGAAGAAAAAAGGGGAAACACTTAAAGACATTGGTACAGGCAGCTCAAAAGCGCAGGAAATAAAAACAAATACAGAATAATGAAATTACACCAAACTAAAATGCTTCTGCACAGCAAAGTGAACAATCAAAAGAGTGAAAAGAGAACCTACAGAATGGAAGAGGATATCTAACAAATATTCAAGTCAAAGAGGTATAATATACAGAATATATAAGAAACTCAAAGAACTGAACAAGTAAAAATGAATCCAAGTAAAAGTTGAGCAAATGATCTGAATAGACATTTCTCAAAAGAAGAAATACAAAGGAACAATAAATTATGAAAATGTGCTCAATATCTTTAGCCATCAAGAAAATGCAAATGAGATATAATCTCACAACATTTAGATTGGCTATTATAAAAATTAATAATAAATAATATATGATGGCAAGAATATGGAGAACAAACAAACTCATATACTGTTGGCTAGAATGTAAATTCTGGTTAGAATGTAATCCTGTAGCCCTGGGAATGGTGGCACATGCCTGCAATCCCAGTATTTGGGAGGCTGAAACACGAGGGTCACAGGTTTGAGGCCATTCTTGGTAATATAGCAACACTGTCAGCAACTTAGTGAGACTCTGTTTAAAAACAAAATAAATAAAAGGGCTGGGATGGTAGCTCTGAGGTAGAATGCTCCTAGGTTCAGTCCCCAGTACCACACACACACACACACACACACACACACACACATGCATGCACACACACACACACACACAGAATGTAAATTAGCACAGCCAATTAGAAGACTAGCATGAAGTTTCATCAAAGTCTAAAAATAGGTCTAACCTATTATCCAGGTATCTCACCTGTGGATATATACCCAAAGGAAACGACATCAGCATTAACAAGGAGATACCTGTATATCTATGTTTATCATGGTGTTATTCATAACATATAAGGTTGAATCAGCCTAGGTGTCCGTGAACAGATGAATGGATAAAGAAAATAAGAAAACGTGGGATATATACACAGTGGATTATTATTTATTCATAGAGAATAATGAAATCCTGTCATTTGCATCAAAATGAATGGAACTGAAGGACATTATGTTAAGTGAATTAAGCCAGACATATAAATAAAAGTACTGCATATTTTCTCTCATTTGTGGAAGCTCTAAAAATTCAACTTGAAAGGAGAATAGTGGCTAATAGAGATTGGGAAGGGAGAGTTGAAAAAGATAAGTTGGATTTTTATCAATGCATGCTATATGCATGTATGGAAAAATCACACTGAACTCCATTTACATGAATAATTAATATACATTAATAAACAAAATTTTAATGAAAATTATACACCCTTCAAGAATAGTGGGCTGGCTTGAGTTCATCTAGTTATTTAGCATCTGAGCTTCAATTCTAATTTGTTCTTTTAATTTCATATATTATCTCATTTACTTCTCTAGGTTCACAGTTATTGTTTTTTTTTCTTTGTGGTACCAGGGATTGAACCTAAGGACAATCTACCTCAGAGCTACCTCCCTAGACTTTTTTATTTTTGAAATAAGGTCTTGCTAAGTTGCTGAAGGTCTCACTAAGTTGCTGAGTTTGGTCTCAAACCTGTGATCCTCCTGTCTCAGTCTCCAGAGTACCAGAACTACAGGCATTTGTTACTATGCCCAGCTTCAGTTATTTTTTAAGGTAGATGTTTCATTTCTGTTTTGATGGAGAAGTTAAATTCTATACTATATTTAACTTGGTCTATAATATGGCCATGTTCTAAGTCTGCACATGTATTTCTCTAATGTCTGAATAAGACACCAAAAAGTAAAATAATTCATGTTTTATTTATTGGATAAATTGCCAGTGATTAGTTGAAAATATGAGATTAATTGTGAGCAGAAACCTGAAATTAAGTGCAGGGATTTCATAGTCCTTTCTGCAGAAAACATAAATTCTTTATTAATGGTCAATCATAGAACAAGTTATTATCCATTTATTATCATTAGTATAGTCTATTTTTTATTTTAATTTCCACAGTGGATTGCCCCAATGTAATATATGAAGAATTAGAAGACATATGTAAAAACCTGGAATATCTTCAAAATCAATATAAAAGGCAGATAATGAACAGTTTAAAGCATTGACTATTTACCCAATTTCTTTAAAAGTCCATGAAGATTTTTTTATTCTCACCTTATTCTTTTTTTTCCTGAAAATATCTTTATTTTTCCTTCTTTTATTCACATAGTCTTTATTGGCATGTAAGTAACCTACCAAAAATCACCCTTTTAAAGTGTGTAATTCAATGTTTTTAGTGTATTCACAAAATTGTGCAAAGACTACCTCTGTTGAATAACATATAATTTTCAATGCTCTCTACTTATTATCAGCCACTCTTCCCTCCCCTCCCTTCCAGGACTTGACAGCCTCTAATCCACTTTTTTTTTCTGTTTCTGTCCATCATATGGTTCTTATAAATAGTGTTGCTGTAAGTATCGATGTACATAATTTCTGTGGACATATGATTTCAATTCTCTTTGGTATTATTTATACAGATAATATTTATTTTCAGTAATGGAAAGATCTTAAGCCCTAGATCCAATGATAGAAACAATTATTGACTAAATCTCCATAAATTTATGTGTTGAAATCCAGTCCCCAGTGTGGCCGCATGTAGAGATGGAGGCCTCTGAATAAGTGATTAAAGTTAAGAGATTTTATGAGAGTGGGCCCTGGTTAAATAGGCTTAATGCCATCATTAGAAGAAACAACACAGATTTTACTTTCTCTTTCCATACACTTAATCTTGAGTCCATTTTCCATTTCTATAACAAAACATGTGAGGTTGGGTAATGCATAAAGAGAGAGGCTTATTTAGCTCACTGTGGTGTAGTTTCAAGGGTGTGATGCTGGTGTCGGTTTGACTCTGGTGAGCCATGGCAGATGGCATCATGGGGGAACGTGCTAGAGGGGCAGATCTCATGGCAAGACAGGAAGCCGGAGACTGGGGAAAGACCATGCTTTTTACAACTCCTCTCATGGTAACTAACCAAGGTACCACACTAACTACTCTAATGCCTTCAGAGGGCTGTGCCCACAATGACCTAATGACCTTCCACTGGCTGTACCTCTTAAAGGTTCCATGGCCTATTAACATTGGCACACCTAGAATCAAGCTTCTGACACATGAACCCTTTGGGGGATGTACTCAAATCATATCCAAACAGCATCAGCCACCCAGCCTGTGGTATTGTTACACAGCCCTAGCACAGAAGACCAATAAGAAGCACTGTACTTTGATGCTGCCAGAAAACAAAATTCTATTCACTTAGCTGATTCTTGGACAAATTATCAATTCTCTTTATGTGATTTCTAGGTTTTAGGAAGAAAAAATATTTACCTCACAAAATGATTTAATTTTCAATATACTAAATTTGACTTGCTGTACAAAACCTCAAATATGGGACTTGATAGTTCATGAGATTTTAGAGCTGGGTCTTTGAAAATTTTCTCAATAAATCTATGGACTTCACAGATTACAGGTGAAATCCTTGTGAGAAGTGTCTGTAACGTTTCACATGGACTAGGTAGTGCAAGCACATAGCTAGAATATGGCTCCTAGCATTTCTTCTATACTAGATCTCATTGGCTTTTGGCAATGAGATTCCTCCACTTCTTTCAGCTAATTAGGACATCTTCTATACCATTGCCCCTGGCAATGCATACCCCTCTCACCGTTAGCTTCCCCCCTCATTGCTATTATCTACATTTCTATTCTCGTTGTCCCTCAGTAGGATAACTGTGCTGTCTTGATCATTCCTCTCTCTTGTCTGTTGTTTCATCACTACAATATGCCACTCTGCACATGCACACATGTGTACACATTTTACATTCTTAAAGCTTAACATTCACTGTTAGTGCATTACTTAGAAACCTTCAGAGCTCCCTGGGTGTTTACAACTTGTAAACTCTTTAGCCTAATATCCTAGGCCCCTCATAGCTTTATCTTAACCTTGGCACATCAATATGTGTTTCCTTATCCTTTATGCCAGGATGCAACCCTGTATTCCCACTGCTCAGGAGTTTTCAACCAGGGGCAATTTACCCTCCCCCGACAGAGACACTGGCAATATCTGGAGACAGTTTTAGTGATCACTACAGGAGAATGTGTCAATGGTATCCAGGAGGTAGAGTAGAAGAATGCAGCTAAATATCCAACAATGCACAGGATGGCCACTCACAATAAAAGTCATCTTATTAATAGTTAATAATAACTAGTAACTGTTACTAGTTTCAAGGTTGAGAAACTCTGCAATAGCTTAAATCCAAGCATTGTGTGTGTGTGTGTGTGTGTGTGTGTGTGTGTGTGTGTGAATGACCTTTTCCTCTTTGCTCTATAGGTTACCTATTCTTCACTGTTGAGCAGAGGTTCCTCATGATATTGTTTTGAAAACATCGGTCCATTGAGATCTTTCTACATTTTGCATCCTGGAACCACACATATTTTTGTTGTATGCATTTGACACTGATCCCATATTATGTTGGTATACAAAATTTGAACTTTTACATGTATAATATTTATTTTCCAAATATATCCCAAACAATTTTATCAAAGTCACACGTTTTTAATATCTTTAATTAACAGGTATGCTGAGGATTTCACTCTACTAGGAATGTGTATAATTCTAACATACTTATGAAAACTAGAGTTATTCACATACTACTGTTAATGACTCTAATGTTGGAAATGAATTAATTTACAGTAGCAGAACTGATGATAAATTTAAAAGAGCTTTACAGTTAATACATTTGACAGTTGGCTTATAGTCTGAGTATGCTTTAATCATACAATTGTTTGTACATAATTCTTAGTTTTTAGAGTGAGGGAATATTTTTTCTTTTACGTTTTAAATGAATATTCTATTTTTAAACTATACCTGATTTCTCTATTCCTTCTATAAACCTTACTCTTATAGCATTTAACATTAGCTTTAGTGCTACCTATAAATTTTACCATGAACAATTTCACCAGTCTTTTCTCCTTGTTTAAGTATTTGCTTCTGACAATGAAAGACTTAGAAGGAGGAAAGTGAATAATGATGGCATTTTTCATTTGCATTTTAAAGGCAGGGTGGCTCTTCCTGAAAGTCCATTCAGTAAAAATTTACATGATGGAAAATGAGGAATAAGCCACTGCTTTTCTACATCATGAAATCCATGTACTGTTTTATGCAGCTGTAAAACACATGACTGCTTCCCATAATGCACATGGACGGCAGGCAAATCTACACACCACCCTGCTGAATCCCAAGTGTTACACAGCCCACTCACACAGGGACTGGGTAAAGGAAACAAATCTTTGGGTTTTTGTTCTACAGAGATGTATCTGTCCTCTGTACTCTAGAAGAATCCTACTATGAGAATGAAAATGAACATTCTAGAGGGCTGCTGATTGTTAAGAGGCATTCATTTTATTAAAACCATTTCTTCTGCCTCTCGCTTAATTCAAATAAAAAAAAAACACGATTATTTCAAAGTCTAAGCAGAGCTTAGTGATCTCCATTTATTAGCTTAAGGAAAAAGATCTATGTCTCTGAAATATGAAAACAATTGTCAAATTATACCATTTTGAAAAAGATACATGAAAATTTTTCTCTGCAAAGGTAAAATCAGATACATATAGATAGAGTTGGATTGTTTGTTTAAAACAAGCAAATAAGAACCAAAACAAAACAAAAAATCATGAGTTTTCAAGCCACAGAACTTTTTGCAAGTCATTGGCATGTAACAGTTTTCAGATGTTATTTTCTTTACTTAATGCTGGAGTGTCTGAACACATGGAGATGCTCATTGCATGGTTTGGAAAACCTAGACGTCTTAGCTGCTTAATACAGATACTTTAATTCCCAAGCGTGCTCTACTACTGAGCTACATTATCGGTGACCTCCATCCTTTTTAGTTTTTTTTTTTTTTTTTGCGGTACTGGGGATTGAACCCAGGGGCATTCTACCTCCACGCTACATCCCCGGCCCTATTTTTTATACTTTATTATGAAACTGGGTCTCACGAAGTTGCAGAGGGCCTCACTAGGTAGAGAGAGAGAGAGACAGGGAGAGAGAGAGAGAGAGAGAGAGAGAGCGCGAGAGAGAGCGCTGAGGCTGGCCGCAAACCCGGATCCTCCGGTCTCTGCCTCCCAAAGTACTGGGATTACAAGCGTGTGCCACCACGCCCGGCCCTTTTTAGTTTTGAGACAGGGTCTTGCTAACTTGCCCATGCTGGCCTTGAACTTGCGATCTTTCTGTCTCATCTGTCTCAACCTCCTGAGTCATTGGGATCACAGATATGTACTGCCACACCTGGCACAATAAAGTTTTAAATAAAACATAATAAAATGCCAATATTAAAACATTACTTTTTAAATGCTATTTCATTTAAATGTCATTGTAATATTGTTCCCTAATTCAGGTGTTTGTGTGTTTTAGTACTTATTTTCTGGTTTTGTTTTGAAATTTCATTTGTTTCTGCTAATAAGGTCTGATCTAAGTACCTAACAAATATTTTCTCACTTAAAACTATTACTATTTCTGTTTTATAGAAGGTGAACTGAGGCAGAAAATGGCCAAGTTTCTGTCAAAGTCAGTAGGTGATGTAGTTTAGGACTTCAAGCAGTCAATTTTGTGACAAACAAGATAATTTTTTTTCAAATGTACTAGCATGTTAAAACACTGCAATGCTTTTAAACATGGCCATGCAATATATATATATATATATATATATATATAGCATTTAAATTAGCTTTATACACATACAATACATATATATACATACTATATATATATATATTCTATATATATGCATACTATATATATTCTATGAATATATTTTTTCCAAAAATATATCATTGGGAAAAATCTATTTTTTTAAGATTTCTTTCATTAAGTTTTCTTCTGGTTTGTTTGATTCAAGCACTACATGCTAATCAACAGTCTTATAAGAAATGAAAATAATAAAAATAATTTAACCTGGTGACATACTTTGAATGGCTGGTACTCGATGACAAAGGTGTCGGCATTATGCTAATCTTGTGTGGGGGGGCACTGGGGATTGAACCCAGGGGTGTTCTACATCTGGGCTACATTCCTCAGCCATTTTTATTTTTATTCTGAAACAGAGTCTCACTAAGTTGCTGAGGGCCTAGCTAAGTTGCTGAGGCTGGCTGTGAACCTGCAATCCTCCTGTCTCAGTCTCCCAAGTCCTGGGTTTACAGGAGTGGACCACCATGCCTGGTGCTAATAATATTTAAAGTATTTCATTGTGAATAAAAAGCCTGTTTGGAGACTATGAAAGTACTGGGAAAGTCGCTGGTTTCTTATTAAGACAGGCTATTAAAGTTCAAATATTTAGCCTCTCACTTCTGCAGACATACCTTCCATTTTGCTGCCATTCAGAAAACAGGTTAAGAAGGTATCTTAGTGTTGAGAAGTAGATTTTAAAATAATATTTCAAGGCCGGGCATGGTGGCCCACGCTTGTAATCCCAGTACTTTGGGAGGAGGAGACCGACCGGAGGATCCGGGTTCGTGGCCAGCCTCAGCTCTCTCTCTCTCTCTCTCTCTCTCTCTCTCCCTCTCTCTCTCTCCCCTCCCTGTGTCTCTCTCTCTACTTAGTGAGGTGCTCCGCAATTTTGTGAGACCCGGTTTCAAAATAAAGTATAAAAAAATAGGGCCGGGGATGTAGTGCGGAGGTAGAACGCCCCTGGGTTCAATCCCCGGTACCGCAAAAAAAAATAATAATAATAAAATTTCAGAAATTAAAATGAGATTGCTACATCTCAAGCATATAAGCCATTTCTTCAAACTAGAACGACTTATATTCTCCTCAATGTCAAAATTCAATCTCATTAATCTTTATATTTTTGTCCTATATTCCTTTTCATCCCATACATATCCTCAGATCAATACTGTCAAAGTACAATCAAAATAAATACAAACTTTATCATTCATCTGTATATAAAGTAAAAAGTCTCAGGTTCCTTTGGTAAGGGGAGAAATGTTATATACCATATCTTGTGGTTTATTCTTGCCAACAACCTCTGAACTCCTTTAAAACAAGAATCTAGACCCTTATTTCCTTTAAAATTTAATTCAGGAAAGTGATATAGCACTTTATATACACCTATTGTGCTTGGAAGAGGAAAGGTGGCTTCCAGATAAGCTAAAATTGGGGGACAATCTCTTTAAATTCTTACATACACCCCATCTCCATTTTCTCATCTAATAAACCTTAAAATTTGTGTGAATTACAATATTTCTTCCTACCTGAATATTGATCTTGCATCTCTTTAAATAGAAACTGAAACTTACATTATTAAAATTGTTCCAATTAAACTAAGCTCAAGCGTAAAACGTCATACACATGCAATCCTGTTTTGCAGTATGATGACCAAAATTCTTCTAATTTTGATTGATATTAATTTTAAGATACATTCTGATTCTGGAATTTGGAAACATTAAATGTGAGATAAATGTGTATTATAAGAAGATAAAGATAATAGCTTTCTTTCTGTGCATTAGTGCACAGTGTATTGCACATCTATATATTTATAGATATATGTACCAACTGAATATGTATCTAATAATATATGACCCACTAAGTTGTATGTCTTACAAATTAATATTATGAACAAATTTTATGATGTTCATGTCTTTTATTTTTATTTAGTTGCAATTTAAAAATAAATCTATTTAACGTTATGAGTTATTCAATATAAGACAAATGAACAAAACTACAAATTATAACTGTGAAATTTAAATAAGTTTTTCTACTCTTAGAAACCTACTTGTAAAACTGAAACAAGTATTAATTTTCTAAGAACAATAAAGTTTACTCAATAAAATATTTACATATCTATAATCACTTAAAATGAGCTAACATTATATTTTTCTAATCAACTATTCCAGTCTACAAAATAAATACTTCAATAAATTATAAATACATTTTACTTTTGAAATCCCATGTGTCATTTCAAAATAGGACATGAATTTTTATTATCTATTTCACATATTTGGATAATTTAACTTAGCTTTATGAAATATATATTTTTGATTGGAAAAATAAATTTTCTTTATCTGAAAAATAATTTTTCTTAAAATATGAAAATTATATATGTTTCTAGGGTTTCTATTGTAACTTCAAGTTTTTGTCTGATAGCCATCTTTAAAATAAAGTTCCTTAATTTTTAAGTAGGTTTATTTATAGAAAAGGTTTATTTATAGAAAAACTGAGCAAAATGTACAGAATTTCTGTCTACCTAATACTCCCCCATCCCCTCAATTTCTTCATTTAATAAAACCTTGCATTGGTATGATATATTTGTTACAACTGATTAACCAATATTTACATATTATTATTGATTAAATTCATAACTTACATTGGGGTTCACTCATTGTGTGGTATATTCCATGCATTTTGGTAAGTGGATAATGACATGTATTTACTATTACAGTATCATACAGAATAGTTTTGCTGGCCTAAAAATGCCGGTGCTTCATTTACTCATTCCTCTTTCCCTTGAACCACTGATCCTTCTATTGTCTTCATAGTTTTGCTTTTTTCAGAATGTGATACAGTTGGAATCATATAGAGAGCAAGCTTTTAAGATTGGCTTCCTTCACTTACAATATATATTTAAGGCTCTTCCATACCTTTGGGGGACTTAATTATTCATTTCTTTTTGTGATTGAATAATATTGTAGCATTCAGATGCACTGTATTTTGTTTATCCATTCACTTATTGGAAGATATCTTATTTACTTCCAAGTTTTGACAATTATGTCTGAAATTATAAGCATTTTTTATGGTTTGGGTATGAGATTTTCTCCCAAAAGCCCATATGCTAAGCAATCTGGCAATGATCATAGGCGGACTGATTGTATTGTAGGGGCTGTGACCTCATGAATTGATTAATCCAATTGATGGATTAATAATTGGCTAGGTGTGAACTGGTTGGGTGTGGCTAGAGGAAGTAGGTCACTGGAGGAGGGAGACATGGCCTTGGACTATATCAGTCTCTGGTCTTCCCCCCACCTCTGGCTGCCATGAGCTGAGTCGATTTTCTCTACTATGCCCTATCACCATGATGTTTATACCTTGGAGCCAGCTGACCATGGTCTGAAACTGTGAGCCAAATAAACCTTTTCTCCACGAAGTTGTCCTTGTCAGGTACTTTGGTCACAATGACTAAAAATTGACTAATATAATATTCACATACAAGTTGTTTTGTATGTGTTGATGTTAGGTTTTTAACTCATTTATTTAAAAACAAAGGAACATACATGCTGCATTATATAACAATAGGTTTTAGTTTATATGAAATCCAACAGACCGATTTCAAAGTGGCTGTATATTTTGCATTCCACAAGTAGGTATTAATATTTAATCCTCCACATTCTCACCAGCTTTTACCATTGAAACTCCATTTCCTACCCCTCCCTCACCTATCCCTTTTCACTCATTATGTTACCTCCAGGCACTTCTAAATATTTGATTTTACAATCCATATTCTTTATTATACTTTGTAATTATGACTTCTTAAATTCAAGGAATTATTTTTTATTTGAAACTTGCTCTTAAGATATTATTTCTCTAGAAAGTATATATACATATATAAAATCTCAGAGCCAGCCTGATCATTTAATGACTAGCAATTTCTACATATGGAAATCAGCTAATTTCATATTTAAATATGAATAAGAACATAATTTTATCATTTGCATAAACATATTAATATTAGCAGGAAAAAGAAAAATTTCTGAAAGAGTTAACACTACCATAAAAATTACATTCATTTAGTAGTTGATATTTAGTTTAGGAATTAAAAATAGAAATAGACAAGACTTATTTATTTATTTCATCAAAATTGTTCTCAATAATTATTTATTGGCCACATTGTAGGCCAAGAACTTCACAAAACACTGAAATAAAGAAATTGGAAGTTGAAAGATGCTATAAATTACCTTCTCTAGATAATTATGGTGACTTTTGTAATTGTCTTAGGAACTCCTATGTCTTTTTTAATGTAAAATATTATTTGAGACTGTCATCCCAAACCATAGGGGAATTCTCTTTATTGAAGCATTTTCCCCCTCAAACTGCATTTTTCAGTGTGCATTTATTACCTAGCAACCAAACCATAAAAAACTAATGTTAGATCTTAGATTGATAGGGTTTTTTGGTAGCTGTAGTATAAAATATTTTTTATGATGAAACCCACAGAAATTTCCTCCACAACAACAAAGGATTTAAGAATTATTGTACCAGCTTGCTCACTTCAGAAAAACACATTTTAGCTTTCAGGGATTCCTGATTGATATTCTTTGAAATGCTGAAAATACCACGCTAGTAAATGATACCCTACAGACTCAAATCATCTTTTCATCTGTAGAACTATCGGCCAAGGTAGTATCAGCCTTCCTGTGACAGACTGAGTGCATGCCACTTGGCATCAAATGATAGCATCATTGCAGATCACAGTAGAAGCTTTAGCAAAGCCAGCCAGTAAGACACTTACCCTAGGCGATGCTTTGCATTTGGCTTTCCTTGGGTATGTCTGTAATCTTGTGAAACTCTTTTACTTGCTTCCAGGAATGAATACCCCTCTGAAATCTGTTTTATGACCTCAAATCAGTTAGCATTAACCTTGAGTAGTAATGTGCTCAGTAGTCAAGACCTTGGTTTCTAAAGTCATGATGGCTAAGTTTAAATCATGACTCTTTATATACTAGCAGTGTGACCTTTGAAGTTTTACCACTTAACATACAGTGCCTCAGTATCCTCATTTCAGAAGTACAGAAAATGATATCACCTATCTCCTAGGGTTGTTTTGAAACTAAAATGTGGTAATTCATGTAAAGCACATAGAGTTTTAAATATTCAATACAAGACAGCTATTTTTATGAGATTGATTTATCCTTCTGTAGGGTCAGATACCTAACTGGGATTTTGATCTTGCCTGTTCATCTTTGCATTTACTGTAAACTGACTTCCCTTACCATTTCCAAGAGTGGTCCTTTGAAGAGCTTTCCGTAATCTTCAAACCCACATTGGGAGGCTCCACCTTTCACTTTCATTAGGTGGCCTTCTAGCCTATTGAACTCAAGCAATTGAAGCTTTCTAAAGGGAAGTCCTTCAACATCCTCTTTTCTATTTGAAAATGCACCTGGACCACTGAGTTGTTACAATGCTTACATTGCTAGTGATATACAGTAAGAACAATCCCTCTCTCTTATCAAAGCTAACTACTTCATTTTGCTCTTGATTTTATTCTCTCCTCTATTCTCTGAGTTCACAAAGTGCTTATTTTCCTGTTAGCAATTACACAGCCTGCAGCTGCCTCAAGCTCATTCCTCTTATCCACAGTGACTGTGAATCCAGATTTTGGAAACAAGACTACTTTATATTTGTTGTAGATTTGTTACTGAAGTCCTAGGCCACAGGCCCAACTCTGGGGATCCCAACAAAGCATATCTGGCTCCTCACTCCCCCCCACTGGAAACAAATGGAAAAAGTAATGATGAAAATAGGAAAGTTACTTTAGTCAATGTAGCTATCCTGAGAAGAGAGAGGGGACCAGCATTTCTAGCCTTGGTTCTCAGGGGTACTGGCAGGAGCCAGGTTATATAGACTGGGGATGAAAACTGCATAGTCAAGTAGTCTTGGTCAAATTGTAATTTGGTTATTTTCAGGGTTGGTTAGGCATGGCCAATTAGGTGGTGATAAGAAAGTTGCTATTGCCTGAGAGGTAGTTTCTACTCATTAAAAGATGGTTTTCTTTCAGACCTATCCCTGTAATCCAAGTGACTAACTCAGAGCACAGAAGACAAATGCAAAATGGAGGTAGAGATGACAAGTTTTTTTTTTCCATTTGTGGACCCAAATGAAGAGTCAGAATTCTTATCAAAAGCAACCTCTAAATCCTTGTTACAGATTGATCATTGTAGTTATTACTTCTGTTTCCTTTCCCTCTCATAAATGTCCTGGTTTGGACAAGTTACAGTCATCTTATTGTAGGCTACAAATACACCTCTCTCTCTGTTTGTCCTCAAAATGGTCAAGTGTGAGGAATTTTTTCCTTATCAATAATATGGAATCCCTGCCTTGATTCCTGCTTTCATTCTTCTCAGGTTTTAAGTAAATTATCTTTCTCTTCTAGCCCCTAAATATAGACATTATCAAGTTTGATATTCCTTTTTCTTTTCTTTTCTCTGTTCTCTTCAGTATTTCAACCATTCTCTTTCTGCTTAGGAGATTCCACTCACTATATTTCTCCACTTCAAATACTCTACTGAATTTGGGTCCTGCAATTTCAACTCCTTGCTGTATATCTTCCCCTTATGTTATTCTTGCTCTTTAAAACAAATCAGATTTTCAGTTTTTAAATGTAGTTAATCAAATAACCTGATACCTTATCTCTAATGTCTTTGTAACAAATATTTATACAATTCAATTGTTACTAAAAAAGCATCAATATCTTACCATCTCTTCCTCCATTTTGCCTCTGCATTTTTGCTCAGAATCACTTTGGATTGCAGGAATAACAAATATGATTGTTAAACCTCTTGTTGTGAATGAAAACCACTCCTGGAAACAGCAACTTTCTTATCACCTGTATGAACCACATATTTTAAGAAAGGGGCTTTCTTAAAGCCAATGAGGGTCTTAACTCCCAAAGAACACTTTTATGTGTGGTGCACAAGTATAGCTCTCAGGGCACACACAAATGTAGCACAACACCCCAGGGTATCAGGGGCAATACACAGGCACCATGTTCAAGGTGCAAATCTTGTCCTTAGTCGGCACCACATGGGCACAATGCCTGCCACCCAGATGTAGTGCTTTGACAACCAACAGGGGTCTCTAGCAACCTAAGGATTATAATTGTCAGCACCTGAGACTGTAAACCTGCAGCTTCTTTTGTCAAGCAACCTTGCCACCTTGCCATTCCAACCACCAATAATGAGTCAGAATGCTGACCTGGCCAACTATGCTGGTATCCATTGGGCAATTCCTTACCTTTGGTTTGGTTGAGCACTGGTTAAGGTCAGGCTTGAAGGCCTGGACCAGACTGACAACTGATCTGGCCCTGAGATCCTGACACAGCCAGCTGAATACCCTGGTAAATAGACTGCCCAACCTGCTTTCCAGATTGTACTAATTTCTCTCTCTCTCTCTCTCTCTCTCTCTCTCTCTCTTTCTCTCTCTCTCTCTCTCTCACTCCTCTTTCTACTGGAAATAGCTGAGTTATATGAAGTTTGCATGGAGTGTTAACTAATAAAAAACCTGTCTTGGTCATGATTACAATAAACATTCTTGAAAGAACTAAGACCCTGGTTGTTTTCTACAATGTAGTCTGCTCAGAATATCAGCACCTACCAAAGTCCTGCCTGATCAATCTTGAGATAATGAGCAACCAGATCACAGTCTGACCAAGACCTCTCCTAAACTAATTTCTAAGCATTTTCTTGTAGAATCACATCTGATAGGATATTGTAAATCCATTTGTGTTTGAACATGTCTTGGGATTGCTTTATACATAATATAATATGTTTTGGTAAGGGACTAGATAGAAGAGATTTACAGATATGTATGATAAACACATGTGATTTTAAGAAGTTTGGACCTAGGGTATGGATGAAATCAAGCAGTCTGAACAATGTAATATTTTATTAATGTAATAAGGGCTCCCTTGGCATTGATCTCTTCATTTTATACTTTTGCTTAACCCTAATCACTGATGAGAAGCCCCACTGACATGATAACTGCTAAACCTTTCTTTAGCATAGAACCTAGACCATTTTTGAAATACCCATTTTAGTAACTAGCTACACCAAGTAGAAATTCACTGTGATGTTGTGGAGAAGGTACACACCTCACTAAGGAAGACTGGACCAAGCCTGTACCCTTACTGCCTCCTCTTCTCCCCATAAAATCCCTTACTTCCCTTTCTGCTTGGAAGATAGAGCTTTGAGGACTGTCTTGGTCAACATTTTCACTGCTGTAATCCATAACAACTGACCACACAGCTTTGAGGAAGGGAGATTTATTTGCTTAGCTTTTTTGAGATTTTGGGTTCAATCCGTGTGAGTCCGGGGTCTGTGGAGCTCAGGCATGGTGGCGGGAAGCAGAGAGAGAGAGGGAGAGAGCAAGTGCTCTGCTTTCACATTATGGAGGAGGAAGCAAGAGAGAGCAAACAAGCAAGGGAATTCAAAGACAAAAGCACAGTCTGTAAGACCACACCACATCTGCCTGGGTTACCACCCAGTAAATCCACCATACTAGATTTATCTACTGATGAAATTACAACCCCCATGACTTAATTTTATCAACTCTGAACTCTAATACATGAGCTCTTCAGGGAACATTCTACATCTAACCATAACAAGGAGGTAGTTCTTTTATTGTCTTCAGAGCTGGCCTTGAATAACCTCATTATTTCCCCAAAACACTTTTCTCATTGATATTGGTACTTGAATATTGGTACCTGAGCAGCAGGCAGCCCAGACATTTGATTCTGTTAACAATAACCTAGTGTTTTATGAAAATGGGTACTATAAGTGTTCACAAATTGTGGCAATAACAGGAGTTCTTTGTAATGTTGAACAATGTGAATATTGAATTGTGCACAAATGGATGTTTTCTCACCAGTATGTTAGGAGAAGCCTAGGAGGAAACTCAATTGTATTTTTTGATATTTCTGCATGATTTGACATATGAGCATTCTATCATTTCTTTAGTGTTCTTTCAAGACACATGCTTAGATTGGGGCTGTATCTCAGTGGTTGATCATTTGTTTATCATGCACAAGATCCTGGATTTGATTCTTAGCACCACCAACCAACAAACAAACATGCAAAAACAAAACAAAAATACTCTCACACTTTTTTCTTAACTCATTGCCGATTTTTTCTGTTTTAATTTCCTCACACAGCCTTTAGTGCTTGATTCTCAATTCCTTTTCCCCAAGATATAGTCTCACAAAGTCCCACTATTTAAATGTAATCTATATGACCAGGACTCCAAAATTGTTAATAACAATCTTGATTTCTCTCATGACACCCACAATAAAGGAACCAAATACATTTTCAACATTTATAATCATGTCTAAAAATCTTCTCAAAATTAATGGATCCAAAAGTTAAGTTTTCATACTGTATTTGTGAAAGGAACAAGCAAATAAAAGTTTTTATACAGTCTTATAATTTAGTAAATGCTGTCACCTTTATTCAATTTTTCAGGCCACAAAACTATTTGTTCTTGATTCCTTTCCTTTCTCCAACTCCATATCCTGTACACAAGAAAAATTCCTGAAAGAGAAATCTTCAAAATATAAACCTAACTGCAAACACTGCTATCACCATAATTTAAGCCACAGTCATTTTGTGTGAAATATTGAACTCCTTTTTTCTCCTTAGCTGCACTCTTTTTCTCCTCCACATACAAGCTAAAATGTTTTATGTATTTATCTATGGTACTGGGGATTTAACCTAGGAACTTGCACATGTTAGACAAGTGCTCAACCATTGAGCTTCATCTCCATCCCTTTTTAAAAATATTTAAAAAAATTTTGAGACAGGTTCTTTCTGTTTTCCAGGCTAGCCTTGGACTTGCAATCCTCCTGCCTTAGCCTCCTCCCTACAAATATTTGTGATTATAGGTATGATATACCATGCCTGATTTAGAACATTTTTTATATCAGCATATGAGATATTTGCATGTTCCAAACCTTCAAAGACTTCCCTATATACTTTGAATAAAATCCAAATCTTTTACCATGTTTTTTAAGGCCCTTCATGCTCTTGTACCACCTGTGAATTTTGCCTTCCCTAAATCTCTCCTAAATTCTTCTGCTCCTCTTACAGTGGCATTATTACCGATTCTCAAACTCATCAAACTGTTTTCTTCCCTTCTTTCTCCCAGGAAAGCTTTTCCTCCACATGTTTTTATGGCTATCTCCATTTCTTCATTAAGATCTTTGCCCTGTTATCTTTTTCCTCAAGTAATTTTGTCAAAAGGCATCATTATCTTCAATCACTCTGTAACATTCACTGTTTTTTAGAACTCATTATAACCTCGTAATTAATATTTATTTACTAATTTGTTCATTCTTTACATCTTTCAATAATATGTAGTTTCTTTGTGGAAATGTATCACTCTTGTTCCACAAAATATTACCAATACTGATAACCAGTGCCTGATAAATAGTAGTTACCCAGTAAATATTTTTCAAACAAACACTAAAGGAGCTAGGAATAGTAGAGTTTCTTCAAAATGTACCATGACAGGCCGGGCATGGTGGCGCACGCTTGTAATCCCAGTACTTGGGAGGCTGAGACCGGAGGATCCAGGTTCACGGCCAGCCTCAGCTACTTAGTGAGGCCCTCCGCAACTTAGTGAAACCCGGTTTCTAAATAAAGAATAAAAAGTAGGGCTGGGGGTGTACCCCGGAGGTAGAATGCCTCTGGGTTCAATCCCCAGTACTGCAAAAAAAAAAAAAAGTATCATGACTTTCTCCACTAAATCTCTTCTATGAAATACCATGCTTTACTCAATATAGAAATTTATAAAATGCGTTTATAAATTTAAGTCTGATGCAATATTCATTATAATTATTGAATCTCTAGTTGAGAAGAAGCTATAAATTATCGACAACTCATATACTACTGACATTTTTTCCTACATCTTCTAAGATTACATTTTAATAAATTTGTTCTTGGGACCTACTACCTTCCAAGGCAGTCCTAGTTGTTAGAAAATTATTTTGTGTTTTAGTTATTCCTTTATTTAAAAACATATTGAATTTTCTAGACTCCAAGTCCAAACAATTCCAAATAATTTAATCTTTAAAATGCTTCTCTGTGATAAGAAATTCATAGTATTTCTGTACTTTAGTAAAGAAAACATTTTCTTTAGAAAAATTGTCCTGTTTCTGAAGCTACAGAATGGATAGGTATGGCTCTTTTAAATCAGATCACTTGACATTTTTACTCAGAAACACTTGGTCTGTCCCCCAGAATAACCCATAACATTATATGTCAGATTGTTTTGTCTACTTATCATTATTACTTTTTAAATAAGTAATGTGTAGAACAGGTATCTTTTACACCATCCCTAAGCTTTTCATCCTCTTCATCTTCACTCTTGAATATTACCTCCTCTCATCCATACTCTACATTTCACTGCATTTCCGACAGACTTTGGAAATAGAAGTCAGAAAGTCAGTTCTATTTTGGCCCTCAATGGATTGAATGATGCCTACCTACATTGGAAAGGGCAATATACTTTACTGAATCCACTTATTCAAATGTTGATCTTATCTGATAAACACCCTCATAGACATACCCACAAATAATGTTTAATCTGAGCATCCAGGGGTCTACTCAACATGACACATAACATTAACCATCACAGTAGGTATGGCCATACACTAAGTTCTGGATGATGTAATATGAGAAGTTATGTTGATTTATTTACAAACCAATCCATGAAAACTTCCTCTATGGGTGTTCCATATTCTTTTCCTTTCTTCCAGATTGATGCAGGGAGCTTGGTGACATTGAAAGGCATAATATTGTAGATGGTAGAACACTATGTTAAAAGAACCTGAGTCTTTGAATCAGCCCTTAGAACAAAGATGCCCATACGTAGGGGCTACTATCCTACTTGTTACATGAGCAAAAAATCATCCACTGAAATCATGAAGTTTATTTAAGTGATCAGTGTTTTCTTATTAATAAATCATACTGTCTCTGCCTCCATATGGAATATTGTCAAAATCTCCAAACTTATAAAGTATTGAACATTTAAATTCAGGTCAAAAGAAAAAGCACATTGAAGAAAGTGTGCATTCATTGTTTGTACTTAGATCAAATGGAAAGAGAGTGGTTGTGACACCTAATGGGGGGATAGCAAGATAAATCCCTTTGGTCAGCTAAAAGAAAGAAAAAACTCAAAGAGCCAGATTTGAGGCTTAATAAAAAGCACATCTCAAACAGGTAAGGACTATGTATATTTTCCTACATTTCTAGAATGAAAGCTCCTTGAGAGAAGGGAGTTTGAGACTAGTCTTTTGTTCATTACTATATATTCTGGGGCTTAAGCTAGGGCCTACACTAGTCATTCTATAAAAATCTGCTAAGTAGCCAGGCATTGTGGCACATGCCTATAATTCCCACTACTTGCAAGGCAGATGCAGGTGGGTTGCAAATTTGAGGTCAGCTAGGGCAATTTAGGGAGACTTTCAAAATAAAAACAAAGAGGGCTGGAATGTAGGTTAGGTTAGTGGTAGAGCACTTGCCTAGCATACTTGAGGCCACTGGTCAATCCCCATTGATGGAGGGATGGTGGTAGCAGACATATTAGGTGAATGCTTGTATTTCTGATATTTAAAGTCTCTCAAGTGTGGTGGCACATGCCTGTGATCCAAGTACTTGGGTGGCTCAAACAAAAGGATGGCATGATCAAGGCTAGCTTCAGCAACTTAGTAAGATCCTCAGCAACTTAGTGAGACATTCTTTTAAGAACAAAATATAAACGTGGTTAGGGGGTGTAGCTCAGAGGTAGAACACCCCTGGGTTCAATGCACAGCACCTATAACTAACTAACTAACTAAACAAACAAACAAACAAACAAACAAATAAGTAAATAAATAAATAATAAAGTCTCTAAATCTAATCATTACAATGTCCTGGTTGAACATAAACACCTCCTAATGTGACAATTGATTAGAGAGCTGTCATCTTAACTGCTTAATGAGTTCTCCCATTTACCGTAAATATCTTGATGCATTTACAATACTGTTAATGTAATTAATCATCAAGAATTCCTGAGTTACACCAAATCTAGAATCTGCTCCTTGTTTCAATGTTTAAGCAAGCATGTTAGCTTTTTATAAGGCTGGAGGATGGAGGAACAAATCTTGAAGGCAGTGACACAGGAAGGGGTGAGAGTTTAGGAAATCAACCAGGAACAGAGGACTGCAAAGAACACACTTTACACATATTGAGAAATATCAGGAAATAATTCCAGATCTATTGTTGCATCTATAGTGCTTGTCATTCAACTGGGTTTCTGTGGAACATACTGATATTTCTGTAACAGTACTTGAAGAGATAGTGATTGAAAAAAATAGGAAGTTTTTGCCAGGCGTGGTGGCGCACGCTTGTAATCCCAGTACTTTGGGAGGTGGAGACCAGAGGATCTGGGTTCGCGGCCAGCCTCAGCTCACGCATGCGCACGCGCACGCGCGCACGGGCGCACGCACATGAGTGTTCTCTCTCCTTCCCTCCCTCCCCCCCCCCTCTCCCTGTCTCTCTCTCTCT